>CAKKOB020003051.1:0-10178 GCA_918844115.2 Phlebotomus perniciosus
AAACTAGGAATGACAGAAAAGTTAGACTTAAGGTAGATCCACACTATCCAAACTTTATGCCACGCTAGTCCAGTTATAAGCTAAGGATAAGAGCATGGTTTTAAGCTAGATCTATATACTAGTCTTCAGCTTAAGGTGGTCTTAAGCTTTAAGATAGTCTTAAACTAGCTAATCTGAAGCTTCAACTAGTCTTAAACTTAAAGCTAGTTTTAATCTTAAAGCTAGTTTTAAGGTTTCAGCTAGTCTTAAGCTTTAAGACAGTCTCAAGTTTTATACCAGTTTTAAGGTTTAAGCTAGTCTTAAGCTTTCATTTAGTCATAAGCTATAGGTTACTCTTTAGCTATAAGATAGTCTTTAGCTTTCATCAAGTTTTAACCTTTAAAGCTAGACTTAAGGTTTAAGCTAGTCTTAAATTTAAAGTTAGTCTTAAGCTTTAAGCTAGTCTTACTCTTTAAGATAGTCTTAGGCTTTCGGCTAGTCACAAGCATTAAGCAAGTCTTAAGGTTTAAGCTAACCTTAAATTTTAAAGCTAGTCTTAAGCTTTAAGCTAGTCTTACACTTTAAGATAGTCTTAGGCTTTCGGCTAGTCTCAAGCATTGAGCTAGTCTTAAACTTTAAACTAGTCTTAAGCTTTTAATTAGTCTTAAACTAAACCTAGTTTTTAGTTTTCAGATAGTCTTAAGCTTTCAACTACTTTTAATCTAGCTTTTGGCTTAAATTTTGCGCATAAGGCTTTATACATTGAAGCCTTAAGCTTGATCCTAAAATATTTTGGAAATAACAACGTACATTTTGTTGAAGATATTTTAATACCTAGCTAATTTTCATAATGTGGATTTAGCTTTAGGTAAACATTTTTTGCAGTGTATAAAATTTTGAAAAAACTGGAATCTTTAGTTACTCGAAATGTCTAGTAAAATTCCAGTGAATTCATTGAGAGATGACAAAACTCGATAATTGCTCGGTTGACGAATGAATTCTCCTCGGTGTAATTAAATTAGGCGGCACAACGAGCCGCCAACAGGTGCTAATTGAATTTATATTGAAATACCTACGTGTGAATGTGAAATTCACTCCTCGACATCAATTCTTCAAGTCACACGAATATGATAAGATAAATCAGCTTCTCGATAAATTCCATATTGGGTGACTCAAGGTATTTCGGAAGACATTCTGTTGAACTCGTGATGTGCTAATTTTAAAGAATGTGCGGACATATTTTAGCAATTTGCGACTTTTCTTTTCGTTCACAAAAAAAAACGAAGCATTTTCTTTTTAAATATTGGAGTGAAAATAACTCGACCCCGTGGATGGCAATACGAGAAATGAGAATAACAAGAAATAATGACTTCTCAGGAATATTCTTGCGCTATTCTCTGCCTCCGTTTCTCAACACACACCCATGAGAATTCTTGCAAATATTCTAAATATCAATTGCTGTGTATACAAGAGTTCCAGAATGCTTCACTCTTCAATTTCTTTTATATGACACATTTATTTATTCAGTTGTATAGCGCAAGTGATTTGCATAAATTATACTTTTGCTCTCCTCGCTGAAATTGCGTCAGTGGCGTGAAAAGCTTTTATACTCAAAGGTGATTTTGAGGCATTTCGAGTGCAAAGCGTATGGCTTTGCCTCCACTTGTTGACCAATGAAAGCTTCGCATGCAATGACGAGCCTCCGACAGGTTACAAGCTCTCCTTGACTAATTAAAATGGATCAATTTTGCCAAATGAATTGCTAATATCACTAATGATCCGTGAAATTAAACCATTTAGTGAGCATTAATGCATTTTATGACTCTTATCGCCTACAATTACATAAATATTTATATAAGAATTACATATATTTTCATTTGGGATACGATTACGATAAATTGTTTATTCACTACCAGTGAAAATGCACAAGTGTTTGTAGAGAGCAAACAGATGAATTATTTCATCGGAATTGAACGAGTTTTTATTTTTTATTTAATTTGCCCACAAGTTCACAATATTGTCTGAGTAATGAGGCAAAGACTTAAAGTGAACCCCCTTGATAAAACTTTTATAGAGATGAACAATAATGTGTCATTTGAAGCATTTTAGAAATTAATTAATTAGTGGAAATCGTTTTATTTCAATCGTTTGATTAATTTTGAACCCAAAAAAGATCATCATTTTTTTCCAAATTAAATAAATTTAATTATTACTTATCTGCTTTAAAAATTCATTTCTATTCAGGAATAACCCAATTAAATTCCTAAAGACTACAATATTGATAAATATGTCGATAATATTTATTGCAATTACCAATTAAAATCTCTGGTGAGCTGTTTTCTGTTGTCTTGAACTCAATAAGTTTTGAGTCATAGGAATTTCCATGACACATTCAAGAACCTACGTAGCAGATCTAATTAAATTTATTGATATTTTTCAAAGGTTAGCCAAACAGTTACGTACATAGTCATTGATTTTAGATTTTGCACATTCCTTACCAGATACCTTGTATTCGTTCTCACCTAAATTCACCTTCTATAAAATGAATCCATATAAATGTCCAGTAATTGGATTCCCTTACTGGCAGAAGGGCTGTATAAAAGGCAGAGCTGGGACATGAAGAAGAACAATAGAGTCTTGAATCTTTTAGTGAAATACCAAGTGAAAGAAACTAAATTGCAAAGATGGTGGTGAATTTTAAGGTGTTCAAGAAGTCCTCTCCAAATGGGAAAATCACTCTGTACATGGGAAAGCGCGACTTTGTCGATCATCTTTCAGCTGTTGAGCCAATTGGTGAAGTGTTCTTGGACTTAGAAATCCATAAAGTTCCGTTTAAAGTTCATTTAATATCTTTGTAGATGGTGTCATTGTTATTGACGATGAATACGTGAGTGAACAACGAAGAATCTTTGGACAAGTTGTCTGCTCATTCCGTTATGGTCGCGAAGAGGACGAGGTGATGGGCCTCAACTTCCAGAAGGAACTCTACCTAGCATCCGAAATGATCTACCCCGCCAAGGAGAAGTCCAACCCATCCCTTTCCAAGTTGCAAGAGCGCTTGCTAAAGAAGCTTGGACCTAACGCCTATCCCTTCACTTTCAACATCCAACCCAGCTCTCCTGCCTCCATTACGCTCCAGCAAGGTGCTGATGAAGAGGGAGATCCCTGTGGTGTCCAGTACTTTGTGAAGATCTTCACTGGTGAATCTGAAAGCGACAGATCCCACCGCAGATCCACCGTTACTTTGGGCATCCGTAAGATCCAATACGCTCCCACCAAGCAAGGAGCGCAACCATGCACGGTGGTTCGCAAGGACTTCATGCTAAGTCCTGGAGAGTTGGAACTCGAGGTGACGCTTGATAAGCAACTATACCATCATGGTGAGAGAATTGGGGTGAACATTTGCATTCGCAACAACTCCAACAAGGTAGTGAAAAAGATCAAAGCGATGGTGCAACAGGGAGTCGATGTGGTACTGTTCCAGAACGGTCAGTACCGCAACACTGTCGCTACGATGGAAACTAGCGAGGGATGTCCTATTCAACCTGGGTCTAGTCTCCAGAAAGTCATGTACCTCATGCCAGTGATGAGCTCCAACAAGTTCCGTCGCGGCATTGCTCTTGAGGGACAGTTCAAGCATGTGAACGGAAACCTAGCTTCGACGACATTGCTTGCTAATCCTGAACAGAGAGACGCTTTCGGAATCATCGTGTCCTACGCCGTAAAGGTGAAGCTGTTCTTGGGAGCTCTGGGAGGAGAAGTTTCGGCTGAGTTGCCTTTCGTTCTCATGAATCCTAAACCCAGCAACAAAGGTAAACTGATGCAAGCTGATAGCCAAGCCGATGTTGAGACATTCCGTCAAGACACCGTTGATCGCGATATGTCCGTTGATGTTGATGGATACTAAAAACCAGGACTATCTTATGTAATCCAAAAAATATATATTGCTCGAAGTTCAATAAAACATATTGCTTGAACGAATAAATAAAATATCTTTATTTTAACTTGGCACATTGGTAACAATATTGGTAAAGTATTTAAACAGTGACTCATTTTTTAGATTCTTACTTAAATTCAAAGGACTTTGTCCCTCATCATTGGTTTTTAACAAATGTTCTTTAAGATTTGTAAATGCTCTTTTATTCTTTTCAAGAAAGTGAGAAATCGTGCCGAACCCATAACTACCATTTCTTGTTAAAGTATGGAAAAGGGTGTTCTTCTTAACATCTTCAATACTAAACAATTCGTCAAATCTTTCCTTAGGCACTAGGGAAATGAACTTGATGAAAAATTCGACAGATTGATCATGAAATGGTGTCTTCTTAAATTCGTCCTGCTTAAACAGCAAATCCTCAACAGAAATATCTATTTCTTTTATTAGCTTCTTAAAAAATATGAAAAATTTAGTATCATCCATTTCGTCAGATTTCTGGAAGCAGTGTAAGAAGTTTTGTTTCTTATTGTTCTCGATGATCATAAGATCCATCAGTGTTTTGTTGTCTTCAATAAACGTGCAGACATACTCAAAAAACTCTGTGTTTCTACTTGATCCAGCTAAATGCAATGGCGTGTTACCATCTTCATCAACGTCCCTGAGTTCTGATAGAAAAAGGTTCTCAGCCGTAAGATAGTCGTAGACTAGACTAGGGATAGTCCTACCTACGTGATTCAATTCAAGACTAACAACGGAATGAAGAAAGCAAATCTTGGTCCCAGTATTTTTCTTCCAGTTAAATTTATCGTTAAGGATTCTTAATACCAGGTCCTGCATTACCTTTGTTTCTTTATTTTCGTCACAACCGATTTTATTACCCAATTCTAAACAGACGTTTAAGTCCCTTCTGACGGTTTGTTGAATGTCAACATTTTCTGAACAAGGTGATAAGTATTCATATAGCTGTTCTTTACCGAATTTTGCAAAGACAAACGTGATAAACTCTTTATTGATATAATCGCCATTTTCATTAGAATGAACAAACTCCAGAAGAGATTTACCGTTAAAATGCGGACTGTCAGTCAATTCTTGAACATCTTCACGTTTCAAGAAAGTCAGAAAGTCTGCCATTAAATAGTTCCTATTATTTTTCCAGAAGTAGAACAACATTGAGTTGTTGTTTTTGCATTTAAATTTTAGTCCCATTCTGGAAAAGGCTTGAACAACTTTCTCAACAAAGTCCTTTCGACATTTATGATCCAATTCGTAAGACGAAAGAAGTTGATATATTTTGTTTTCTTGATGAAGAAACACAGCTAAATTGTTTATAAACTCAAACGACTCATCGTGAGTCTCTTCATTTAGCGCAAGATGGAAAATATAGTGAGTATCGAAATCATTAAGTTTCTCATTTTGCGTCAACTGGTCTTTAACAAAATTTAACTCTTGATCGTACTTAACGCTTTTCATTTTAAAGTATAAAAAGAACAATTCGCTGCGAAACCAAGTGGACATTACGTTCTTCTTCAAAGCATTGAAATACTCCTCAATGATTTCCTCTTCCGTAAGGACGAAGTGTTTTACCAGGGATTTATAATATTCTTCTAGAAACTCGCAGTCATGTCCTGATATCTTTCTTCTGATAAAATCATCTGATTTTCGCAACAATTTTTGCTTAAATTGTTTGGGGAAAAGTCTTATCATGTATTCAACGATGAACAGTAGTTGTTGAGGCTTTATAAAAATGTACTGCTTGTCGAGATATGTGTAGTATTCGTCAAAATTGAATTGAATTATTTCTGGTTTGTATAAAATTTCTTCAATAAATTCCAGAACGACGTAAACATCTGCTATGCTATTTTTCCAAACGAAAAATAGGAAGAAATCAAAGAATCTCGTAAAGTGTTTGAGCAGGAATCCTTTCATATCGGCACTAATAATGTCAATTCGTTCGATCTTTACATGCTTCGTCTTGATTTTCTCTATCAAAAGTCTATAGAGAAAGTCATTTATGACTTTGTCAGGACTCTTGGATAAGTAGTTCATTACCGATACATTGTAGTTTTCAATTTCCTCGAACAAGCTTTCAGCACAGAAATACTCAGCGTATGTCCTGTGAACGAAGAAGAACTCTCCATCATCTGTTCTTGTGACGAAACCTCTAGCAAGAATTTCCACATCCTTACTAACATCCGCCTCAAGTGGTATCAAATCCCTTAAGTTGAGTTCCTTAATGGCCAGGTATTTGTGAATGTCTCTAACGGTTTTCATATCTGACGTCCTCTTGGTCATCGCTAAGTTAGATGTTTGATCAATTCCCTCCTTCTCGTAGAAATTCTCAAAGGACATGTCGAAAATGATTCCATAAATAGTCCAAGTGTCGACATTTTCAAACTTCGTCAGATCAATTTCTTCACTATTTCTTCCCAGATTCTCGCAATATCTCTCGCAATCTCTCGTCACAATTTCAGCGAGCATCCTCAACAAGATCGGTGTCTCCAGGATAGCTTTAAACTCGCCGAAGTACTTGAAGAATTGATCCCGAAATTTTACGATATTTTCCGGATGTGTAATATTCGGTAATCTCCAGTTCCAGTATTTCTCAAGGAACTCCTTCATTTCACTTTGCTTATAAGGTCTAATAGTTGCTCTGGGGTAAAGTTGAAGCTCCTTAAATACTCCCTCACAATGGACGCGACTGGTGATAAAAGACTTGATGAATCTCTTGCTCAACATCTTAATCAGATTCAACACAATCTCTTCGTAAGTCGGAGATATTTCGTCAAATCCATCAAAGAAAACAAAAACTTGTGGATCCCCCTGAGTCAATCCCAACAAATGGATCTTTAAAAGTCTTTGCTCCAGTTCCTTATTGTCTGCACTATAGGTAGCGAGACGATCAATCAGAAATGATACAGCTTCATCTTCTGTGAAAGTCGATGAACTCCTGTCAAAGAAGGCCTTAGAGTAGCGCTTCAAGTCTATAAACTCCACCCAGAAGAAGGGACGCTTTTCCTTGAAGTAAATTGCTGCATTTTGCAGTCCGCAGGATTTTCCCATGCCAGGTCCTCCAGTTATAATTGTGCAATAGGACTTATCGACGAAGAACATCTCATCAAACGGTAAAGGGGCAAATGGCTCTCTTGGCAGATAAACTGCTGGAATTTTGTCACGAGGTAGATCTTTCCCTAAATGAAGGTTTTTTCCATTGGCGATCCTTATTAAAGCTTCATCCATAAAATGGGTGTAATTGTCATCCTTAGAATCCGGAACGATCGCCAGAGGAATGGGCGTTCCTTGAAGATAGAATTCCTTTCGGAAAAAATACTCCTTGCACTTCTCCGTAAGCTCATTAAATCCAAAAGAAATGTCGCGTTGCAGATCATTTCCAATGAAAATGATATTTTTGTTATCACTTAATGTTTCTGGAAATTTTCCATCATCCAAGTAAAGTATCAGATGCCTGTCGTACATCTCCAAGGCAAGGATATGCGTTTCAGATATTTTAGAGTTGGGTATCACAAGTATGTCCTGATTCGAGAATCTTCGTATTTCCTCTTCGTAAATCTTCCACACCACCAACTTTTTACCACCTTTACAGGAAAATTTATTGCACTGGTTCAGCTCTTCCTGGAGACTCTTCAAAGCAGCATCAGTGAATTCAATCCAATCTGGAAGTTCCTTGAGGAAGGTCTCACTGATTGTTGGAAAGTCAACTTCCACAATTGTTTTAGACACGATTCTCTCGAAATCCGCCTTCTCAAGAGTCTTTCGTCGTCTTGTGTCAGGATCTATGGCAATAAATTCAAACAAGTTCCTTCGCAGGACCTTTCTAAAAGTCTTTGGATTGAAGATCTTGTACTGCTTGGACAGCATCTTGTCATTGATTTCAGTTAGTTTCTTAAGATTCGGCGACCGAGAGATTACAACAATGCGCTCCCGGAAGTATTCCGATCCCAGGTTTATGACCTTTTCCGTGGGAAGATTCTTCTTCTCTTTCTCCTTATTGGACGCGGGTACTAATACTTTTACTATGTGATCGATCAGAGTTTCGATTTTGGCATTAGACTTTTCTCCAAACTTGAATATATCAGCTCCTCGGTCACTTAAGATGAGGAAAAGTTTCTGAAAATCTTCATCATCTTCCACTGTATCCTGGCTGTCTTCAGGAGAGACTTCTTCATTATCGTTTTCCTCCTCATAATCATCCACGTAGACTAGATTGGTAATGATAACATATCGCAACAGGTGATTCATTGCCGATTGCAATTTCTCCTGAAATAACTCATTCATTGGTGATCTTATGTATTGGCACAGATTAAAATTTTTCCACAAATCCTTTGGCTGATCCTTTGCATTTAACTCTTTGGGACTGAAAAAGTGATCCGGATGAATCATCTTTTTCTCGTTAAGCACATGCTTCGATTGCAGAAAGAACAAAAACTTCTTTCCGGACAATTCACATTCCAAGACAATATCGTCTAATTTAGGAAACTCCTTCACTTCGAGACCCACTGAGAAGCTCTGGCAGCCAATCTCTATCAACCGAAGACAAACGTGAAGCAGGAGCTCCTCTTGGAACTCAAATCCATGATCCGCCGTGGGTTCGGAGTTGTATTCACAGCCCAAAATGGAATTCATTGTGGGGACGAGGTGGAGATTAGGTTAATCTATAAGCAATGCAGGGAATTAATAATATTGCTTTGATGTTTGGGAATTCTTGGGATAAAGGAACTGGGGGAGTAAGTTACCTGGGACAGGATAATTATCCTAAGAATCCAGGAAGATAACACTATATTTACATTACTAAATCTAAAATTAGGATATTACACTGAGGAAATCACCCGATATCTTGACATTTCTGACACATATGACCTTCCAGGCTTCCAAAGATTACACTTCCCAAAAGAGAAAACTTTAACTACATTGTATTCTTTACCGATTGTATTGTTGACATGTAATAAATTGAAATGTTAAAAATCTGAATATGAAGCGGATTAATATTGTAATTTATTTTTATATCTTGTAACTTATGTAACAGAACTGATTTGTTATATAGTTTACTTTATTTAATTTCGTGTCATTTTAAATGTGAAAATTCGAATGAAAATGAAGAAAAAGTTAAGAAAATTGCTCAAAAACGCTAAATAAGTTCAGAGCAAATACATTCTGGGAGTTTTTCATCATTTTGGAGTTAAAATTTGGAGAGCGCCATCGTCAACTAGCATGCCAGACGACCATTATTATCTTTTTTGACGTTTTTGACAACATACGGATAATCAAAACAGAATAATCCAGGGTGTTCAGCGCGTTGTTGGAAATACGATGTTTTAGAACGCGTAAATTTTGCAAAATTTTGCGATTTATTCATTTCTAGTCTTAAGTGAGTGAAAATCATGGGGGAAAGACTTGTTCATATACACTTATATTGAAAAACCATGGAAACTCGAGGCCCTTTCAGAAAATCTTTTAGTTTTCAATAAAATGTTAAGCATTTCGAGTTTTACAGAAGAATTTGGGGGATTTTTTTTTACCACTTCTTCGAGCGCATTTAGAAGTGATTGAGGGGAATTTGAGAAATTCCTCAATTTAAATTTACCGCTCTACCTTTGGGATCAATCTTTATTTATCCTAGTGATTTTCCATGTACTTTTTGTAAAAGTTTGAAAGATGGCGTTCCGCCAATCTTAAAAATCAGTATGGATAAAAATTTTTAAATATTTTTTAATATAATTTAATAAATATAGATAAAATTTTTTAAAAAATGGTATTTGGGGTCCCTAATTCTTGAAATTTTCCAATAACCTCATGCAAGTCCTTTGTTTCGTCTTGAAAAGTGTTCTTACTTGCGTGAAAGTGATGTTTTTTGCGATAAATTGCCTTCTTAAACCGCGTTTATCCGAGTATTAAATTAAATTAAAAAATTAAAACGGGGCAATAGAATCGACTGATTTCGAATATCAAATCTTTATTTTTAAAGCCCGTCAATTTTTTTTATGTTTGTGAACTCCCGAAATAGTGCGGTTAATTTACATTACTAGAGATCTTTCCCAATTCTTTACAAGTAAAAGGTAAAAAATAAAATGTAAATGCCCATCTCTACTTCCCTCATTGTCTACCTTCCCGGCAAGCATTTTATTCCATATAAAATCGCTGATATGTGACCGGCCGTGCTCCAGCCTTCCAGTTGGAAGTCTGCTCTTCTCCCCTTTGGAGCAATCGCTCACGTTCAATTGCCCTCTGTCGCTTCCTCAAGACGCCCCTC
>CAKKOB020003052.1:0-10178 GCA_918844115.2 Phlebotomus perniciosus
TATGAAAGTTTATTTTTAAAGAAATCTTTCCAAAGAAAGCTTTCTAAGCTTTCTTTGAAGAACTGAACACTGAAGAAATAAAAAGAAAGCTATTAAGCTTTCTAAGAAAAGTTTCTAAAGCTTCCTATGAAAGGTTTCTAAAGTTTTTTTTTTAAATGAAAGTTTCAAAAAAATCTGCAAAAGCTTTCTAGAATTCTCAAAAGCTTAGCGACGACCTCAAATTTTCAAAAAATTATCCGAAAGCTTTACAAATTTTTCAGAATGTTTTTTTTTCAAATGCTCGTAAACTTCTCTGTCGAGCTTTATTTAAGCTTTTCACTAATGTAGCTTTTTTTTCAAAGTTCAGGAATTTACTTAAAAGCTCCTGAAAATTTTGAAAAAAGCCCTAAAAAATGTCTAACTCTCTGGAATAACTTTCTAAAGCTTCTGTTCTTTCTTGAAAGTTCTCAAAATTATTTGAGTTATCTTATCACTTCCATTTCACTTCCAAAAGCTCTCCCGCACTGCCATTCAAATGTACACTACTTCTGCCATAATATCTCCCCCTTGGACGAAAGCTCAATAATTTATTCAGAATTTAAGTTTTTCAAGCTTGAACTAATCGAATATTGCTAAAGCTCAAAAAAACTTCCAAAAGCTTTATAATTTTTTTGGACTATTTTTTTAAATGTTCCATAATAACTCCTCCTTGATCTTAAATTTTCCTCGTTAAATTCTCATTACTGTACCTATTATAAAACTTGTAATATTTGCGATAAAATCCCATTATCAAAAAGGTAATCAAATCCGTTATTAAAATTTATTTGGATTGGAATATGGGTGACATCCCCAGTCGGCAAATTAATCGTAACAAATCAATAACCTCTTTAAAGACGTTGATTCTCATCTCAAGGCATTAAATCATCCACTCTTGAGCCTCTTACAAGAAGTTATAGCTACCAGATTGTTCCACTTTCATCTCTCAAGTCTCTCAAGTCAATGTAAAAGCGTAAATACAATTTTGTGAATATCGCAACACGAAATCGCAGATGATTGCCAATAAAGAATCTCGCTGTCCTTCCACCGAAGATTTAAGACGCGATCGAGTTGAGCGATTGAAAAGCACTCGTTAACAACTCTATGGACTTAACAATAAATTTTAGAAGCAAATTTTAGAATGGAGGATATAAGAATGTTTCGTCACGCACGTGTGATGAAGTCTTCATGATGAAGATTAAATCTTCACCTCGAAATAAAATCATTCCCAATTAATGCCATTGCGCTTTTGTAGTTTTAATAAAATGTTGTAAAAAACTTTCAGATATAAAGGGTATTAGGGCGTATTAATTTATTGTACTTGAATTGAGATTTACAAGAGTCGAAGAAGTGCAGAACATTCACATGAAGGAATAAAATGAGTGGATCAGTCAAAAAGTTTGTTGAATTAACAAAAGATCAGATTAATTTTTAGACGGACAAACTTTTGTTAAAATCTCTAGAAGAATTGCAATAATTTGATAAAATGAGACATTGATAAAATCGATTTCTATTTTACAAAGTTGAGTAGAAAAAAGTGATAAAATTTATAAATTTAACCAAATTTTGTTTAAATGAAGAAAATTTTACTAAAGTTTTGTATTATAAATAGCCAAAAGTTTTTGTGAATTAAAAACTGTTGAAATTTGAATAGTAACAGTTAACTTTTGGTTGAATTTACAAAACATTCTCAGTTAACTGTTTCGCTCTAAATGAACTTTTGTTGAATCAACTGAAAAATTTCTCTCAGTGTTCCATACTTACTTCTTTCTTCATCATCTCTTTGCAGATCGAGACAGTTTCTTGTGAGTTTGCATATATGGAAAGTGGACATCAATTACACCCTACTTTGCATGAGCGGCGTGATGGATAAAAGTGCGTATGTGAAGTGTTTCCCAACATTAAAATAATAATAACAGTGAGGTGAGGCGAAATAGTAAAAAAAAGTGAAGCAATATTCTTGTATTTTCTCTCTCAATTGAGGAGAATAAAGGTATAACATCGAAAGAAGAATAAATTGCATCAGTTTCTCCATAAGTTGTGAATTGGTAGAAACTCTGGGTGTAATTACACGCATTGCATCGGAGGTGGATTCTTCTCATACATGTTTGAATTTATGCTGAAGCTTCCATGCTGACGGCATAAGAAAAAAAAATATTTCTCAGCATCGATTGAACAATTAAAGGTGTGCAATCTGTTTTTTTTTGCTCAACAAAAGTGCATTGAAATTGCAAGTGCGGAGGAACAAGCGAGAGAATTTCTTGATCAGGTGAAGGATTCGCGGAAAAGATGTAGCCGCGGTAGCCGAAAGGGTTAAGTCTCCATATTGTGAAGAGGCAATTAAATGCGATATACAAGGATTACGGCGCCAGCATGCAATCTGTCTTTTTGTCAGCACCACTGATCCTGCTGCTGATAGTTGTCAGTGAAGGAGCCGCACCATCGCCAATTAATCCAGCCACCAATTGTACTGATGGTCAGGCAGTGCGTGCAAATTGTACATCCGATCATGGTGAGTACCTATGCCTTTGTCTCCGGCAGATGCCTGAGAATTTTTTCACTTTCTGCAATTCGCAATTAGTCCCAATACTATTCCAGCTATGCTAATCTATTTGTTGTGTTCCGGTGATTAATTCACGCAGCCTAATGGACTCTATAGATTTTTCTCATAGCACGTTTTTTCTAACAGTACAACCTGATGGAATATCAATAAAGTAAAATCAAGAGAAAAATTCCTGAGAGATGAATTGATGCACAATTGATCTTATGGAGCAACAAAGCATCACTCATCATCAATCAGAGATTTAATTATCCGTTATGAAGATGTTAGGGAGTTTAATTTTCACTCAATTTCATATGTCTGTTTCTCGTAAGATAGCCTTAAGTGATTTCGGATAAAAAATTTAGGAAGTTTAGGGGATTAAATAAGACGATTATGTAAAATCAAAAATCAATTGAGATGATGCACTCTTAGCAAGACTTCCGTTAACTTTTCATATTGAGTGGATTAATGTCTCAATGAAAAATCTAATAATGATTTTTATTATTTTCCAAGGAAAGAATTTCAGAAACAAAAAAGTTCCTAATGACTTCCAATGTTTTAATAATTGTTGCTTCTGAAGAGCTTAAGTCCTAATTTTGTTTATGGGTCATCGCGGTCATCACAGAGGTTCAAGAAAATCTCTCTAGTTAAGGCTCTTCTTAACCGATTTTGACGAAATTAATTGCATTTGAAAGATAAGAAAATTTCCTAAAGAGCTCTTAAAATGAAGTTGAGCGCTTTGGATTGATAATGACTTCGGCACTTGAGTTTATAAATTACCCTTTTGTTAAAAGTTACAATCGCTCTTCTTTTGATAAAGTTATAGAAGTGAAACCATCGGAAGTCTATGGGCTAAATATTTTAACTAATTTATTAAAAAACAAACATATTTAAACCTCAAAATACAAATATCAGATTTGCTTTTTTGGATTTCCTCATTCCCTTGAGTAATAAAGCAAAATGTCGATAATATTCCTTCCGATTTATATTTATCGTTGAACTCATAACCTTGTTGTTACTTCCGAAGAAGAGTTTCCGCTTCACATGTTGAAAAGCCAATACTTTGCCCAAGTTATGCTGAATTTGTGCTCATTCGAAAATCATATCGAGCACTTGTATCTGAAATTGTTTTTCATTAAATTCAATTTGAAGCAACATATGCAACCTTCATTGCTAAACTGTTATGACCTCACTTGTATACAATTCCATATATTTCAAATTTTGCTCTGATTTGAGATATACGCGCGCCAGAGTTATATCACATAGTTATCAAATGTTTTTTTTATATTTAAACAAATTATCCTAATATCTCTCAATGAGGCAAGTTCCCAGGCATCTGGCTATTTATTTAATCATCATGACAGCTTCTTAGGCGTTTTCTTCAAGCACACCCACACCTTTTAACCAGTCAAATATTTACGTTAAGATCGTCATCTTACCAGTTTTTCTCCTCTTTTGTGAATTCCTAAGAAATAGCAAATATTCCAAGCGATGCAGAAACCCGATTGTTTTCTTTCTCATCAACGTTTTTTTTTTTTAAATTTTTAACCGGCTTTAAATTCACTCTTATTTGGATTGGGACTTGTTGAATTGCCCCAAAAAATTTGGTCTTCTGCGTATTTTTCCATGTCTGAAAGAATTCATGTGAAACTCTGGCGGGTAAATAATCTCTTGTGTGACTTAATGGATTGTTTAAGCAATTTTTGAGTGGGTTTTTTGCAATCTCACGGCTTTTTTTTTTGGTTCAACATCTTCATTTCTCTTTGACACTTTCACTGCTCCAGATTAGCTTTTCTTCGAGACAACTTGCGTGAATTGTATAATCGATTGGCAGAATGTGATTCTGGCATGGTGGAAGGCATTGTGCATGCTGTGAGAGGAATTCAATTGATGTTGACTTCTGCGGGATTGTCTCTCAAGAAACAGGTGGAACAATTCTGAGAAAATCTCCCATTACGACATTTTGCATTTTCTCTCCCCATTGACACACAAGTGGGCTTCTCCATGCAAAAATCTCGTTGATTAACGATATGATTTAATGAATTTTTTATTATATTGTTATCTAACGCCTTTGAGAAATACCCATTGGCCGGAATGGATGGTACGAATGTAACACAAAAGTAGGTTTTCTTTGAGAGATCTTTTGATCTCGAGGGAGGCAACGAGGTTATGCCCCCCAATCTATTGAATACAATGCAAGGGAATGTTTCGCTATAAATAATATTCCATGCGACAAGACTTGATCTTGTATGCAAAGCATGACTTTTTTTCCTCTTACAATTCACCCGAGTGCGTTCGAGGGAGACAAGAAAAAATGCAAATTGATTCAATCCAGTTCAATCGACCCAATCGTTTATTCATACGAAAAAGACTTTTATGCTCAATGATCGAGTGTCTGCCACAGAAATACCTGTGGTGATCATATGTCAAAATCTATATCGGTGCACATTTTGTGGTGAAGGTATTACGATGAAATGATGAGACCCCCAAAGAGCAATCTGTTCAACTAGAGTGTCTGGTTGATGCATAAGTTTTGAGACTGGTTAAATTTGAAACTTATTTGTGGGCTAAAAAGTATTTTTAATTCAAGAAATGTTTCTGGATATAGAAAATGATTTTGAATAATATTCAAGAGGTTATTTCAGGATCTTAACGAATTAGGCACTCTGACATGTCTTTGCAGTTTTTGAAGGTTCTTTTGTCCTCTATAACATATCAAAATTTCAAACAAATCGGTTGATAGATTCTCAAGATATCTTAATTAAAGTAGAGCTAGTTTGAAAAGTATTCTAGGACCCCTTTCAAGATCTTAACGAATTAGGCACTATGACAAGTCTTTGCATTTTTTGAAGGTTCTTTCCTCCTGTGTATAACATATCAAAATTTCAAGGAAATCGGTTGATAGTTTCTCAAGATATTCAAATTTTAAGTAGAGCTATGTTTGCAATAATATTCCAGGACATATTTCAGGATCTTAACGAATTAGGCCCCCTAACATGTCTTTGCATTTTTTGAAGGTTCTTTTAACCTCTATAACATATCAAAATTTCAAGGAAATCGGTTGATAGGCTCTCGAGAAATCCTGATCGAAAGTACAAAATATCGGTCAAAACCTAACGTTTCATCTGGCCATTTCTCAGGATTAACCCACATATCTAGCAATTTAAATTCCCTCTAAACTTCTGCACTAACCGCATATTTCAAACCCAGTGATCATCTCCATTGCATGGCAAGATGTTCAATTTTATTGTCATGACTCAAGTGTTTGGAGTTGGTATTTTTCTGTGCGAGAGCACATCGAAGAACGTCTAATTAATTTCCCCTCCCAAATGATCGTGCAGAGGAAATAATTGCGAGAATCAAATGATACTGGAGAACCTGTTCCATCTATTTTTCTCAAGACGACACGCGGATGCACTCAATCAAGTCCCCAGAGACAGAGAAAAAGCTTCTATTATTGGGTTTATGCTTTGTATGATTACCTGGCGGCACATTCTGATCTCGCGACTGTATTTTTTTCCTCAATGCATAGAACGCACCCAAGTTGACGATCGTGTCGAAGAGGATCACCACCATTTTTTGTGAGCACACTGAGTAAGGTTGATGATCTTCTTGCACTCCCAGTGTCTCCACTTATCTACTCCCAAGGTTAATTCTTGTCTATCAATGTCTCCTCAGGGTTAAGTCTTCGGAGCCACGCCCGATCACGGTCTAAGGAGTTTTTTGTCGTATCGAGATTGTGTCACGGAAATTGAGTAATTTTTCCCTCTTGGAGGTCAGATAAATCCTCATGGAAAGTGAGCCTCTTTGGTGTTTTCTCACGCACGCACTCAGTGGCACGTACAAAAGGCGGCAATAGCAATTTTCATCCATTATTGTTGGGTGTTGATGGGGAAAAAAAGACACTTTCAGGTGGGTTTCCGGTCTCAGAGACACACAAATTGGTTGAGGTGTTGTAATGTCGTGTTATTAAATTTTATTCCCACTCCTAAAGCAATTGATTCACCACTTTCCCTCATTTCAGAAAGACATAAATCGCACCTCTTTTGCGTATTGTCTGTCGGCAGTTGCGAGAAATAGAAATTAAAGAGCGAAATATTTCAATGGGAAACACTTTAATTACAAGATCTTTGCAAATAGTGTTGTACCTATACTAAGAGAAATACAAGATCTCAAAACTGACAAATTTTTTATCGTAAAGTAAAATGTATATAATAGTTCGATTTAGTGCGATAGCAGTATTTTAAAGACGTCTAAATGGTATTAAATTTTTGTTTCAAGAATGTGATAATTTTGATATTAGGAATTTCATCCTATCAAGGTTCAAGAAAACCTCTCTAGTTAAGGTTCTTCTTAACCGATTTTGACGAAATTAATTGCATTTGAAATCTAAGAAAATTTCCTAAAGGGCTCTTAAAATGAAGTTGAGCGCTTATGATTGATAATGACTTCGGCACTTGAGTTTATATAATAAATTACCCTTTTGTTAAAGTAACTTGCGCTCGTCCCTTGACGGAATAATAGAAATGGAACCCTCGGAAGTTTATGGACTAAAAATTTTAGCCAGTTTAATAGAAAACAAACATATTTAAGCCTCAAAATAATAAATTTCAGAAAAAATACTAAAAAATGTTATTTTAACAACGAAAAATCTTACTTTTAGCACAAAGTTTCTCTCAATGTTTGAATGAAATCATCTCAGATGCTTTTCAGCTTATTGGACAAGTGATTGTGTCTCGGTGGCACTCGAAACATGAAGCCATGTCTCATCAGTGAATTATTTCGTCAAAGAAGCGCAATGTTATAAAAAAGAAAAGTATCGCTATTGCGGATCGCATTGTTTGAAAGACATCCCAAACGCGCGACACGAGCTGAATTAATAAGTGGTTGGGTTTACAGCTCGTGCAAAATGGTGTTATGTCATTGGAATAATTGATTAATATATCCAACATGCGTGACTCCCTTCGGAAATATTGTCGTTGAGAGAGTGATCACTTTCTAATGAAAAAATTCACCCACAAATCCCATAAAAATTCCATCAACGGATGATTGGCATTTTAAGCTTCCACCTCTTCATTAAATCTTTTTTTTGTGTTTGAAAAAAAACACGAAACAAACAAAAAGCCGATGTTAAGCTGATGAGTTGAAGAGCCTCTTTGTCCAACCTTTGCTCCAAAGAGGCAAAAAAACGAGCCCACGTCACAGAATAATTGCCAACGATTGCATCTGGGAATAATTATTAGAATATTGAGGCGTGGTAACATCCAGCATGGATTCAATCGGTTCTCTTACACAATCTCATACCTTAATTTGATCGTGACACCATGCAATGGCTGAGCTTTTTTCGACTTTATTTTTACAAATCACGAATAGTGGCAATTTATTAAATTTATATCCCAGAATGCAAATGATAAACTCGATGGTGCTCCTTTTTCCACGCCATATCTCTTGGCCACTTGCTGGCACATTCTTCTCTTGCCAATTCATAAGCTGATTCCATACTGTCGCATAATGCAACGAGGCACCTAAAGGGGCTTATCGCTAGTAAAAAGAAATTTGTAAATAAAAAAGAAATAAGTTGAAAAATATGAAAATTGCTGGAAATATTGAGGAATATCTTGATTTATGCGTTTCAAAAACAAGAATTACAAAAGAATTAAAAAAATATAAATTCCACCGCAATTAGTAAAGAAAATATACTTTTAAAAAACCTTTAACTTTAAAATTTAACGATCTCACCTCAAACTAGGTTCCGCGAAGCCCTTTGGAGACACTCGTGATGTAAGTTTTGCGATGTCGAGTGTGTAGAAATCCGGTGAATTGCGCACAGTTGCATTTTTCACAAGATGATCGGCGTATTTTGTCGGTATTTGATGGAAAATATATTTTCCAGCATTGCGTAAGATAAGTGAAAACCCATGATTTTCCCATCTGCAAGACTTGTCACATGGCAAGTGGGGAAACAATGGAGGCGCCCCAAGTGAATATCAACTGTGTGATTATTATTTCGAATGAGAAAACGAATTTCATCAGTTTTACCTTTTAATTCAATTCATAATTATTGGTGTCTCTCCGGCTGATTAAGTTTGGAGTGACAGCATAAATTGCAAATCGAACAATGGAAGTGCATGATTGCATCCAACACGTGAGTTTCCTCTCAATTCTATGTCGTTTGAGCAAACACATCGTTTGATTACAATTTCCTCTATTATTTACATTCTGCATATTTTATCTTATAAATAAAATCCATCTCAATATTAGTCCCTAACACGTGGGAAGTTTCTGTCGTCTCTAGGGGGATTAATTCAATGCCTGATCTTGTGATCGATCTTTTCGGGTTTTTCTCCCAACACACTCTCGATTTTGGGTTTTTTTTTCATCTTATTTGTTCTCCTCGAGGCTGACACAAAGATGTTTTTATCGAGATTTTAGATGCATTATAGACCTCCAAGCCACAGAACGTGTACACACCAAAAACTTTCTCCCATGAAGAGCGCATGAAAGAGCAGAGAAAGTTGCTGAGCCAGTAGTCACTGATCCACCACATATTGTTGCAGGCAAGCCGCATAAGAGCGATCACACAAATTAAATTCTTTTTACATTATGATCTCTCGCGAGAAAAAGACCTATGATGGATTGCTGCACGGTGGAAAGCGAAAATTTTCTAATCATTTTGCAATCATGTGAATGAAAAAAAAAGATATATTTCTCTAATTGTTTGAACATCTCAGCTAATCCATCAATTATCGATATTGTACGCCTAATAGACATTTGAGATGCTCAGCACGCCCAAATAAACACTTTCGCGCGCACGAATAGGCGGGAAAATTGATGAAAAATTGGATTATTTTGCATATCCATCAAATTGTTTGCATAGCTGGAGCGGCTGGAGCGGCTGGAGGTACACTGGGAAAAATCGATAGAGGTTGAAGTTAATTTTATGCAGGGTTTTATCTTTTACGATTAAAAAACGATTTGGTATGAAATGTCTTAGAAAAGTCAAATCCTTAAAAAGTTAGGAATTAGACTTCAATATTAGAAAAATAAATATATTTAATGCTAGATTTGGCAACTCTTCAAAGTATAAAAAAAAATCTTGATGTTTACTAAGAAGTAATATTATGGTCAAAAAGACATACACCGCACTTCCATCACTTCCACTTTTTGTAGAAAGCTCTCCAAAGCTCTAATTAGAAAGCTTTCAGGACCATCTTTCATCCTATCAATTTTATTTTCTATACTGAACCTTTCTAATAATGCTATATGGAGCTTTCAAAGTAGAGATATTAGAAAGCTTTTCAGTAAGCTTTCCCGAGCTTTCTATAAATGCTTTGTAGAGTTTTCAAAGAAGTGACTCTGGAAATCTTTCTAGAAGCTTTCTAGAGCAAATGTTTTGTAGAGCTTTCTTAAATAAACTTTCTAAAATAGCATTGTAAGAAAGCTTTCTAAAAAGGTTATCTAAAAAAGCTTTCTGAAAAAAGCTTTCTCAAATTTCTAAAACGTTCTAAGAAGAGCTTTAAGAAAATCTGACAAAAGCTTTCCATTATTTCGAAAAACATAGCGAGAACTTTAAAAGCTCTAAAAATTACTCGGAAGATTTATAAATTTTCCAGATTTTTTT
>CAKKOB020003054.1:0-10174 GCA_918844115.2 Phlebotomus perniciosus
ACGAGAAGAACATCCTCTTCCTCACATATGAGGAGATGAAGAAGGATCATCCAACGGTTATTGAGAAAACAGCCCAATTCCTCGGAAAACCCTTAACTAGGCAACAAACTCTAGAGCTTGCTGATCATCTGACCTTCGATAAGATGTCCAGTGAGTCTTCATCAAATTATTTTAATTTTTAAAATTGAGTTCCCTCTTGTGTCTTTTTCTCAGAAAACGACTCAGTTGATCTTCTTCTGGAGATTAAGGATATGCGTGAGGAGTTTAACATTAAGAAAGTTGATGAGGACTTTTCCTTCGTGAGAAAGGGAAAGGTGGGTTCCTTCCAAGACGACATGTCACAAGAATTGATACAACAGTTCAACGATTGGCTTGAGAAGCGTCTCACTGATCTTAAAGTTGATCCTGAGCTGTGGAAGATATTCTATCTTCAGGAACGTCCCAGAAAGTGATTATTTAACCCAAAAATTTGCAATTGTGATCATGTAGGATAGAAGTGTTTCAGTGCAATAAAATTTATGAAATGAAGTTTTACCTTGACACATTTAGTATTTGTGCATTCATTGGAAAATTGATCAATTGAGTGTAATAGTACTTGAACTATACAACTAAATAATAGTAAATTTTATTTTATTTTTAGATTGCCTCTTCAGAAAAACCAACAGTCATAAACTGTAACACGATTTATATTGCCACAACAAAAAAAATGGCAATACTACAATCCGAGTGTGTTTATCCGATTCTCCGTCTGTTACCGCCCTGGAAGCCGCCAAACGGTTGCACGTAGAGACTTTAGATCTTCGGTGGACCCCTCCCCCCCTAAATTCGACGGTCGGATCAGGACCATGCCCTTCATTTATCTAAAAAGCACCCCTATCCCCTATAAAAACATGTTTTTTAGTATATCTCGGAAACGGCTCCAACGATTTTTTTCATTTTCACATAACTTTTGTAGATTCACTAGACGCACTTTTCGTCCATACATGCCAATGACCTTGAAACATTCCGTCTAATGGTTTTTCAAGGTCAAAGATTTGAAATTCTCTTTTCAAGGGTTTTACTCGCCCCAAACCCATCATGTGGATACTCATTTGATAGGTCTTTGAATTTCCAAGACTTTTAGACCAGTTTTAAAAATAGATTTTTCAAAAAGTTAAAGAAATTCATCAAACCCGTTCAGCAAGAAAGCAACAGACTTTATCATCCCACTAACTCCCTCCTCTCTAAACGCAAAGTGTCGGGACACTCAGCCAAGTCTAAACTTGGCATTTCTTTTCAAATACAATCATATTCGTGCAAGAGCTATAGAAATGGACGATAAATGTTTCACAATTTATATTCTGTAGACTTTATTTTATTTTTATGACATTAGTGCATTTAACATTAATTAAAACTGACGATTTATATCTTTATAGAATTTACCATGGCAGGAAACTTGCTGATAAAAGTGACATATTTCCATCATTTCTTAACTGATAACGACTATTTGGATTTGGTACAATATAAAATTGAAACCAGACATAGTTCAGTACAGTTGTAATTTGTTAATCGCTTGACAATGTCGATTCTCTGTAAAGACTTTGAGGACCAAGAGGCCCTTAAGAAAGCAAAGTTCAGAGGATGTGATAAGTTCATTCTCATGAGAAACCCATCCTGTCCGGATGTTCCTCAGGCGTCGCTCTGGAACAAGGATGAGTCTTATTTCGTGCCTCACTTTTTCCGTGAAAATATCGAGTTTTACTACAATTTTGAGGTTCGTCCTGATGATGTGTTTGTAGTGACTTTCCCGAGATCTGGAACAACCTGGACTCAGGAGATGGTGTGGCAGATTTGCAATGATCTGGATTACGAGACACCCAAGAGAGAAGAACAGGAAACGAGATTTCCCTACTTGGAGTGAGTTAACTGACAAGTTCAGCTTCTTAATCGCGAAGAAAATTTTTTTTAATTGTTTGTAATAAATTGTAAAAGTTACTAACATTTACCATAAAGTTAGTAAAAGTTTGTAAAAAGATTTGTAAATGAGTGTTCCAACAAAATGTTGTTAAACTGGATAAGTTTTTATTAAAAATTTGTTATTACAAATATTTTGTAAAAAGGCTGTAAATTTAAAAATGACAAAAATTTTACAAAAAATGAGCAAATTTTGACAAACATTGTTCCTAGAGTAGACATTGTCCTATAACTTGAGAACTTCATAGATCCGCTAATGAATTTGTAGCGATATTTTCTATCATGTTAGCCACTAGCAAGTCGACTCATCCTGCTTGAGCAACGGACAAATTGCTACAATTGATATTATTTTCTTCCAGAATTAGGAGTGTAATAACACAGGAAGTAGAGCTTCCTGATAATGTGACCATTCTGAATGAGAGAAAGTCTCCTCGATTTATCAAGAGTCATTTGCCAGCTCCCCTCTTGCCATGGCAAGTCTGGACAGTCAAGCCAAAGATTGTCTACGTGGTGAGAAACATAAAAGATGCAGCCATATCTCATTATCACTTCGCCCGCAATATCCAGCATTATCCTGGAAGTCTTCAAGATTTTCTAGAGAGTTTCATGAACAGTACAGTTATGTTCACTCCCTATCACAGTCATGTCTTTGATTACTGGAGAATGAGAAATGAGGAGAATATTCTGTTCCTCACTTACGAAGAAATGAAGAAATATCATCCAAGCGTTATTGAGAAAACAGCCAAATTCTTCGGCAAGTCCTTCAGCAAGGATCAAATCCAAGAACTTGCTGATTATCTCTCCTTCGATAAGTTCTCAAGTGAGTACATAAAAGCTGAATTTATTATAATTATAAGATTTCTCAAAATATGTATTTTCCGTCTTAGAAAATACTTCAGTCAATCGAGAGGAAACTCTTGTGCTCATTCACGATATTCTTCAGAAGAAAAAGCCCGATGAGAGCTTCCATTTCGTGCGGCAAGGAAAGATGGGTTCACATCGAGAGGAGATGCCAGAGGATTTCATTGAAAAATTCAACAACTGGACACTTGATGAGATCAAAAAGGCTCAGATGGACCCTGAAATTCAAAATATTTTACTAAATACGTAGTTTTTGGAAGAAACAAAAACCAGGGACAAATATTATCTTATCATGTTCAGATGGAGGATTAATCATTTTTGTACAATCTATTTAGTTCCAGAATTGATATGGGGTTAACCCTTCGAAACATATAGTTGTCATTCCAATAATTTATCAAAGTTGTCACACTCTTACGAATTAGTTATCTAGAAGACCTTTAGCACCAGACATTGTACGTATTTTTCAAAGTTCAGAAGATTTTTCCCTTCATCTTCTTTTGATACGACTCATTCAAATTTAACCAGTTTTCATCATTTAAATTTTCATCATTTTTCAGTAAAGGAAAGGCTTGACGCGTACTACGGCTTCGAACATTTCGGTAAGATCACATGACTTGGAACGGTTTCTGATTTGGAACATCCCGTATTTGGAGTAGTTCTAACGACTCAAGTGGCTGGACAAGTGATAGAATCAAATGATAGCGATCAAGTAGCTAGACGATTCTAACTTAGAACTGTATCACACGTTTATTACTCCTTGAAATACGGAGTGTTCCAAGTCAGAAACCATTCCAAAGTTACGTGGCCTTACCCAACATGAAAAATGGAATGTACCAAGCTGTCGTGTGTCGACGAGTGTGCGAAACCTCAAAGATTTTCCCTATTATATTATAAAATCTTCCATTATCTTTAAATTCTGACCATAATCTAAATTAATGAACCCCTGGGAACTAACAAACGATGTGAAAACCTCGTAATTTGTTGATGCTATAAAATATTAATGTTAACACTAATGAATTTACTTAATTACAACAGAAAAAATGCAATAAAAATAAACTGACTTTAAAGATTTTCTTCAGTTGTAATTTGTTAACCGCTTGAGAATGTCGATTCTGTGTGAAGACTTTGAAAACTATGAGGTCATACAAAAAATAAAATTCAGAGGATGTGATAAGTTCATTCTTATGAGGAATCCATCCTGTCCGGATGTTCCTCAGGCTTCGCTTTGGAACAAGGATGAGTCTTATTTTGTGCCTCACTTTTTCCGTGAAAATGTCGAGTCTTATTACAATTTTGAAGTTCGTCCTGATGATGTGTTTGTAGTGACTTTCCCGAGATCTGGAACAACGTGGACTCAGGAGATGGTGTGGCAGATTTGTAATGACCTGGATTACGAAACACCCAAGAAACAAAAAATAGGAATGAGATTTCCCTACTTGGAGTAAGTTGAATATTCTCGTTGGTTAGTCAATGATAAATTAAGATTTTGTATTGTCTATTAGACGTAGGGGTTTCTTAACGCGAGAAGTAGAACTTCCTGATACTGTGAGCATTCTGAATGAGAGAAAGTCTCCTAGATTTGTCAAGAGTCACTTGCCAGCCCCCCTCTTGCCTTGGCAAATCTGGACAGTGAAGCCAAAGATTGTCTACGTGGTGAGAAATACAAAGGATGCAGCCATATCTCATTATCACTTCGCCCGCAATATCCAGCATTATCCTGGAAGTCTTCAAGATTTTCTAGAGAGTTTTATGAACAATAGAGTTACATACAGTCCCTATCACAGTCATGTATTCGATTATTGGAGAATGAGAAATGAGGAGAATATCCTTTTCCTCACTTACGAAGAAATGAAGAAAGATCATCCAAGCGTTATTGAGAAAATAGCCAAATTTTTCGGCAAATCTTTCAGCAAGGATCAAATTCTAGAACTTGCTGATTATCTCTCCTTCGATAAGTTCTCAAGTGAGTACATGAAAGCTAAATTACAAGGGGAAGATATTATGGACTGAAGTGGTGTACATTTCAATGAAAGTGCGCGAGAGCTTGAGGAAGTGAAGTGGAAATGCTAAGATATTCGAAGCTTCGGATCAAGAGCTTTGGGAAGTTCTTCCAGAGACTCAGATTATTCTAAGAGCTTTTGAAAACTTTCATGAGCTTTTAAGAAAATACCAAAACATAAAAGTGTAAGATTGATTGACTATTGTAAGAGCTTTTTAAAATTACTTTAAAGTTCTGCAGAAATTTACGAGCTTTAAAAAAATGTGTAAAATTTGTAAAGCTTTCGGGTAATTTTTCAGAGGTTTTAAAGTTCTCACTAAGCTTTTGAAAATTATGAAAATTTTTGTATACATATTTTCTTAAAGCTTTCATAGAAAGCTTCGTAAACCTTTCTTATGAAGCTTTTTTTTTCTTAGAAAGCTATGGTAATCTTTCTTAGAAAGTTCTATAAAGCTTTCAAAACTCTAGAAAGCTTTGTTAGAATATTTAAGAAACCTTTCTTAAAAAGCTTTACAAAGCTCTTTTAGAAAGCTTTATAATGGTTTTAAAAAGTTTTAGAAAGTTACTTTTAGAAAGCTTTTGTGTGAAGCAAAACCATATGAAGCTTTCTTATTAAAAAGCTTTTTAAAAAAGCTCTAGAAAGCTTCCTTAGAAACCTTTCTTAGAAAGCTTTAGTATAGAAAATAAAATTGATTTGATAGGATGAAAGCTCTTAAAAACTTCCGAATTGGATTTTGGGGAGCTTTACTACAAAATGTGAAGTGCTGAAAGTGTTGTACGTCTTCTTGACCATAATATCTCCCCCTTGCTAAATTACTTATAAGTTTTTTCAAAGTATTTTCTGTCTTAGAAAACTCATCAGTTAATGGTGAAGATTTTGTGGAGCGAATTCATGAGGTTCTTCAAGTGAAGAAACCCGATGAGAGCTTCCATTTCGTGCGGAAAGGAAAGATGGGTTCGTATCTAGAGGAGATGCCACAGGAATTCATTGAAAAATTCAACAAATGGACACTTGAGGAGATCAAAAAAGCGAAGATGGACCCTGAAATTCAAAGCATTTTACTAAATATGTAATTTGGATGCAAAGGAGATGGAATAAGCAAAAGGTTTTTATTGAGAAAGTTAAACTGACTATAAAATTAGAAACATTTAGCTACACGCATGTGTTTTATAAACCTCTGTTGATGTAACGAACATATAATCTTATCATACTTAGACGATGATAAGGCGGAAACCGATTTTCTTGGGAATAGATTATTTAATTACATCAGTATCTATCCAACATTCAGTCGGAACACTTTTAATTCGCGCAAAATGTCTATAGTTTGTGAGGAAGTTCCTCCATCGGAAATTGTGGAAAAATCCGCGTACAAAGGTGTAAAGGATTTTGTCCTAGTGAAGAGATCCGAGAGACCAAAGGATATTCCAGTGGCTGAAAAATGGTGCATGGAGCCTTGCTATATGCCTTGCTACTACAAAGAAATTGCCGATAGGATTGAGAACTTTGAGGTGCGTCTGGATGATATTTGGGTGGTGACCTACGCGAAATGCGGAACAACCTGGACGCAGGAGATGGTGTGGCAGATTTGTCATGACTTGGACTACGAAACACCTAAGAAGGTCATTCTTCAAAAGAGATTTCCCTTCATAGAGTTTGGTTGCCTTCTCTCGCGAGATCTCAATTTGCCGGATGAGATTCCTACCGTGGAGGCCATGCCATCACCCAGAACCATCAAGACTCACCTCCCAGCTCATCTGCTGCCCAAGCAAATCTGGACAGTGAAGCCCAAGATTATCTACGTGGCGAGAAACACAAAGGACACAGCTGTCTCCTTCTACCACCACTACAGGAACCTCCATCACTATCCGGGAACCTTGGAAGACTTTATGTTAGCCTTCCTGAATGACTTCATCATATACTCACCCTTTCACAGCCACATCATCGATTTCTGGAGGATGAGAAATGAAGAGAATATCCTCTTCCTCACATTTGAAGACATGAAGAGGGATCATCCGACTGTTATTGAGAAAACCGCAAAGTTTCTCGGGAAGACCTTAACTGAGGATCAAATTCTCGAACTTGCTGACCATTTGTCCTTCTCGAAATTCTCAAAGAATCCCTCCGTGAATATGGAACATGCTTTAGCGAATTTCGAGAAGATCTTTGGCTCTAAAATGCCCGACCAATCCTACAGTTTTGTGCGAAAGGGTGCTGTGGCGGGATTCAGGGAGGATATGTCCCCGGAAACCATTGAGAAGTTCAACAAATGGACAGAAGAAGAGGTGAAGAAGTGGAAATGTGACCCTGAACTCAGACAAATCTTCCTATTGTCTGAGAAGTAATTATTTTTTTAAGAGTCATCATGATGAAGTGAAACAGCAATAAATTGATAAATGATAAGTTCGCCGCAGCGCTTTTTTAATTGAGTAATTATCTGATAATACGCTAAACAGTTTGTTACTGAATAAACATTCTGATTAAATATACTTAGTGCTTGGATGAATGGGAACAAATAGAGTTTTGCAAATAAACTTAAAGAAATTATCTCCAACATCCTCTCTCTCTCTCTCACAATCTATTAGTAAAAAGCATTCACCCGTCGAATTATTTTCAGGTGAAAATTGTCTTGCAATTTTCCTTTCTCGTTTATCTGATAATTCAGTTCAGGTGAGGATGAGTTAAGAAAATCTCCAGTGAAGATAAATGGTACAATAATTGTAGGAGAGTGTCAAGCGATCTCTGACACTTTGTGATATATATTTCATGTCATTTTTTCATAGTTTTGTAAGTTTTTTTTCCACTTATGGCCACTTCATTTCTACAAGTCGCACTCAACTAGAGTCATTCATAAAGTAATATTCCAGCAAAATGTAAAAAAAATGTTAAAAAATTCCTTCACAATGTCCGAAATAGCTTAAATTCTCCTAAGAAAATAGCGTTAAATTAAAACTTTGAACACTTCAAATGAGTTTTGCTTTTTTGTCTTTTCTTTAACTGTTTTCCACTTAAAATATTTGATAAATAGAGTAAAATAAATTTCTTCCAAGAAGGAAATAACAGTCAGAAATGGTGTACATTTGAATGGAAGTGCGTGTGAGCTTTGAGTGAAGTGGAACTGCTAAGCAAAGTAATTTCAAAAGCTTCCAAGAATGAGCTGGAGCCTTAGGAGTCTTTTTAAAGAGCTTTTGAAAAGATTCAGGAGCTTTTAAGGAAATACTTAAACTTTAAAAAATGTAAACTATTATATTATAGATTAGCTGAAAGCTTTATGAAATTGATGTAAAGCTCTTTAGAAATTTTCGAGCATATCAAAATAAATTTGTAAAGCTTTCGGATAATTTTTAAAACTTTTGAAGTTCTCGCTAAACTTTTGAAAATTCTAGAGAGCTTTTGTAGATTTTCATGAAGCATTCATAGAATGCTTTAAAAACCTTTCTTAGAAAGCTTTTATAAATTGGTTTTTATGAGCTTTTTAAGATAGCTTTTATAAGGAAGCTTTAGAAAGCTTTTCTTAGAAAATTTTCTTTGGAATGCTTACTTAGAAAGCTCTCCTTTTTTAGGAAGCTTTTTTAAAAACCTCATTTATATAGCTTATATTAGATAGCTTTTTTAAGAAAGCATTCTCAGAAACCTTTTCAAAAAGCTTTCTCAGAAACCTTTCCAGAAAGCTTTCTCAGAAACCTTTCCAGAAAGCTTTCTCAGAAACCTTTTCAAAAAGCTTTCTCAGAAACCTTTTCAAAAAGCTTTCTCAGAAACCTTTCCAAAAAGCTTTCTCAGAAACCTTTCCAGAAAGCTTTCTCAGAAACCTTTCCAGAAAGCTTTCTCAAAAACCTTTCCAGAAAGCTTTCTCAGAAACCTTTTCAAAAAGCTTTCCCGTTAGAAACGTTTCGTAGAAAGCTTTTTTTAGAAAACTTTATTAGTAAGTTTTTTCAGAAAGCTATTCTTGGAAAGCTTTATAAGCTTATAAAAAGCTCTACCTTTTTGGGAAGCTTCTTAAAAAGCTTTTTTTAAATCCTTATTTATATAGCTTATTTTAGACAGCTTTTTTAAAAAGCTTTCTCAGAAACCTTTTCAAAAAGCTTTAGAAACGTTTCTTAGAAAGTTTTTTTTTAGAAAACTTTATTTGGGAAGTCTTTTTTATAAAGCTTTATAAACCCCTTTTTTGAAAGCTTTATTTATAAAGCTTTTTTAAAAAAGATGTTTTAGAAAGCTCTAGAAACTTTTCTTAGAGAGCTTTCTTAAAAAGCTTTATAAGGCTTAGTATATAATGAAATTGATAAAATAAAAGCACTTCAAAGCTTTCTAATTGAAGATCTTATGGACAAAATGTGGAAGTATTGAAAGTATTGTACGTCTTTCTAACCATAACAGATTTTTTCCCAAGTTTTTTTCTATAGCTTTCTTTACTAGTTATTAAGGTCTTCCATGCCCTTCTCTCCCCTTGACACCCATTCAAAACAGGAAAGCTGTGTAGAAATAATTGAAATTTTCTATAAGCGTTTTGTGGGTATGAAAATTCATCCTTGAGTGGAAATTGTGTCACAATGAGAGACTTAATGGATATTCGCTTTCAATATCACTAGGCAAACACTCCCCGGGTGAAAATTCTTCACATTCTTAGACCTGACATGCAAATGGATTTGCTAATGTGTTGCAGGTGAGTCATTAATAAATCCTTGAATAAGATATAATGAGCTTTGTTACCACCTTCGTATAACGAAAGATCCATTCTGTAAGAAAGAAAATCTATAGCTCGCTTTCATACAAAGAACTATCTTCACTTTTCCTGAAATTCCGGAGAGAAAATGAGGAAAAGAAACAAATATGCAATTTACAGTTTTTCCCCTCTAGGGAGAAATGGAGGACGCTTTAGTGGAAACGCACCTGGATTTCTGCAAGCGCTTGGGAAAGAGTGCAAAATTCTGCAATTAGAGAATATCGTCTGGAGGGAAATTTCCATCTGAAGAGATGGTTTCATTTTCCATTAGTGCGAACAACACGGAAGATGGTTTGGAGTCAAAATGAAAAATTGTGCACAAAGTGTGAACAATTTTCACATGGAAAAGCTCAGCGGGAATTTTTACCCCCTCCCCCCACACATTCTCCCGGTAAAATTTGCACATTCATCGAAATAGTTTATGTTTAGGTGTGGTTTCTTGCATTTGTGGAGATGCTTTACCCATGATGAAATCCATGGGAGATTCACGAGGGAGAGCAAGGGTCACCGGGAATGTAAAATATGTCCTTCATTTCCGCGCGGACCAAACACCCCACCAGGCGTCTCCACTGGCGAAAAACACCTCATTGTTTCGGAAAATTCACCAAAACTACACCGCGTGTATTATTTATGGCCTGCAAAG
>CAKKOB020003055.1:0-10170 GCA_918844115.2 Phlebotomus perniciosus
AGTTTAGAGCCAAAGACAGTTCGTACACAATATAAAAGTCGCTTAGCATTTAGAAAACAACAATTTTGATTAATGTCGCACTGAAATGGTCATTGATTGAACTGTCTTCGGCTTTAAACTGACTAAACCTTCTCTCGGTTAAACCCATGTGTGTAAAGGGCCTAAGGCAGCATTCTGAGACAGCTTCTTTTTGAAAGAACTTAGAAGAGCTTTCTAAAGCTTTCTAGAACTCTCAAAGAAAATTTTATAGGAAGTTTTCTAATAAAGCTTTCCATGAGTTTTCTAAGAATGCTTTCGAAGAGCTTTCTGAGAGCTTTTTAAGGCATTTCAGAGATTTCTAAGAAAGCTTTCTAAATGCAGCCCCATACTTGTATAATGTACATGGATATGAATTCTTAAACATATCTAAAAAAACTTTATATGAAAGCTTTGCAATGAAGTTTTGTAAGTGTTTTGTAAGGCTGTCTAAAGCTTTCTAAGAAAGCTTTCTTAGAGGACTTAGAAGAGCTCTAAAGCGCTATGTAGGCTTTCTAGAGTTTTCGGAGAAAGCTTTCTGAAGCATTCTATGAAAGCTTTCTTAAACTTTCTTTCCATGAGTTTTCCGAGATAGCTTTATTAGAGATTTCTAAGTCTTTTAGAACATTCTAAGAAAGCTATCTAAATACAGCCCTCCATTAAAGCTCTTGAAAGTTTTTTTTTAAGTTTTCCAAAAAATCTAAGGTTCTGGAAAAACTTCTCAAAGCTCCTAATCTTGCTTGGAAGCTTTCAACATTTCTATTCCACTTCCAAAAGTTCTCGGGCACTTCCACTTAAAAGTACACCACTTCAGTCCATAATATCTCCCCCTTGGAGAAAGCTTTCTGAGAAAACTGTCTAAGATCTATGTAAGAGAAATCTATGTAAGTTTCCTAAGAAATCTTTTTAAAAACAGCTTTTAGAAAAAGCTTTCAAAGAAAATTTTCTAAAGCTTTTTAAGAAAGGTTTCTAAAACTTTCTGAAAAATGTTTAAAACTGTCTATGAACGCTTCAAGAATATTTGAAAAAAACACTCTACGAAGAATATTCAAAAGCTTAATGAAAACTTTTTTCAAATGCTCGTAAATTTCTGTAAAGCTTTACATCAATTTTAGGAACCTTTCAGCTTATCTAGTTTAAATTTAAAAAAGAAAAGTTTAGGAATTTCCCTGAAAGCTCCTGAAAGTTTATTTTAGAAAGAAAACTCATATCTTGAAAATTCTCTGAAATTCAAATTCAAATTTAAACGTCTTCCACCACAAACTGACTATGAATGAGGACATTCCCCCATTGTTGGCATGAAAATGAAAATAAAACAACGAGTCATTGACCTAGTTTTTCCGGTTCAGGGCGATGTAACTCTTCTTACTTACTCTTGGGTGAAAAATGTTGGAGTCTCGATGGGTGGGGGTACAAAGAAAAATGAGCGGCATGGAAAGTGGCTTCCTTGAAATAGAAAAAAGGAGTGTCCCGTCACTCTCAGTGGGTGAATTGATTCAGATTTGTGTCGCATGTAGTGCTGTGTCACTTAATCAAGACTGATGGTGGTTGCTTTTGGACACTGTGAGTTGATGTCTCTGTCACTTCCTGCTGACCACGATCTCTGTGAAGTGCGGCGATCAAATTTCACTTCCACTTGTCACTTCTTGTTCAACAGTGGCTCCTCCGACGCAGTCCAAAAGGATGAAACAATGAGTTGCACCTCTTCCACACCTTCGTAGGTCATCGAGGAGGAGGAGAAGAAGAAGTAAAATAAAAAAAATTGTCGCCCGTGGAGCATTCATGAGTAACGAGACAGCGAGACTCTTAATCAGATTTAATTAATGAGCGTTTCTTTCCGTGTCATTAGTCTCAAATTACATTTTAACCCTTTTATGACGCGAGTGACAGGAAAAAAATATCCTCTCATATTCCCCCAGTTCACTCAATGATGGTCATAATAACATTTTTTTATAGGTCCATCTCCATTGCTCCAATCTCATTGTTGAAACATTCCTGGGAGAATGCCGAGGATCTCAATTTATTAATTCATATTTTTTTCTCCACTTGCTCGCCCCCTTTATTGCTGACATTTTATTGTTTAACGGGTGCTATTCTGCGGATGCTTCGTGGCCACATAAAAGGTGGAGATATTGTGGATAAAGAGATGTACACTATCTTGCAGCACTTTCATTACTTCCCATACTCTTCGCAGAAAGATTTAAGCTCAAAAATGTTTCCAAAAGCTCATTGAGAGCTCTAAAAATTGAACAAGAATTTTCAGATTTGCTAAAAAAGCTCTTAAAATTTAAAAAAAAGCTCCTAAAATTTTATACGCCTAAACATTTATATAAGCTTTATATAAAAGTTTTACAAGCTTTATTGAACTTTCCTTCCTATAGAGCTTCTCATTATAACAATTATTTCAAAGCTCATCCAATCTACTTCCAATTACGCTAGTGCACTTCCACTCAAAGGTACACCATATTCGACCACATTATCTCCCCCTTGTGACCACATAAAGTGAGCAAGAGATGCCTCGTCATTCGTTATATTCTCATTCATTTGGACATGAAAGTGCGAGTTGAGAAAACTCCAGGGATGAGAAACGCATTCGCAGTCGAGAATTAATCAGGGAATTCTCTCAAAGGTAAAAACATTTTCTCCCTTTCGATCTTGCTAAAATTTAACTGGTGAATATTTTATTATATTACACATTCCATCGAGTGTAAAATGGTTGAATTATTTTTGTGGTGATTTTTCAGCAACACCATTCACTGCAGATCATATCATATTTCAGGCAATTTGGAGGTACTTATTAATAATGCTCGAATCTCAAGACTTCTTAAATTACCAGAGGCGCGGGTCTGAAGCACTCACTGGGGGATTCTGCTCTTGAGGTGTTCATGGAGATGCTTCAACGGTCAAATTGCATTTTCTGAATTACCCATCAGAGAAATTTATTAAGAAATACGATGAGTTCAGGTACAGGATTTCAAATTGGATAGTCAAGTTGTATGTGAAAATATTAATAAAGTATTTTTACATAAAATTTTTATTAACTTTCCAATTCCATAGGAATCATTCCTATTGTTTAATTTTTGAAAAATATCTTTCTATTTTCATAAGAAATATAATTTTATTAAAAAATTTTATTAGTTAACATTTTCAAGACAATATCTTCCTATTTTCCTTTTCATATAGGAATTATTCCTATGTCGTTCTAAAACTCTAATTTTTTCACAAGAAGATAATAAGATTTAAGTTGTTATGTGGAAATCAACATTGAATTACAATAATAGAAACAATTTTTCCCTAAAATTTTCCATTGATTATATAGGAATTATTCCTATTCAGCATATTCATATAGAAATCATTCCAATGCAGTTCACAAACTCTTTTTTTTTTCAAATCTACTATGTCAATACATCACATCGAGGAGCCGGAATTAGAAAATCCTAGCCGAAAAAAATCCTAAATTGAAAACTTTTAGGTCAATGAAAAATTTTGAGCTTTTCCCCAATTTTGCGAAACTCCTTATACATTTGTGTTATGAAACACATCCACAAGAGAGCTATTTAATTTCGAGACTGCACTCACAAGTTGGTGCATGAAATAAATTTTGGTGATATGAAGGAGCGAGGCCCCAACTTTCAGTCGCATAAGCATTTCCCAGGACTTGGTCACATGTGGAGTGCGAAGAGAATTCAACCCCCCCCCTCCCCCAAGAGTTCTCCATTTCAATTCAATCAGCAATTTTTTGTGGGGCAGCACAAGAGCAAATTTGGCCGAGAAATTTGCTTTTGACATCTTGAATGGGGGTCCACAGTGGAAGGGTAAAGGAGCACACCTAAAAAGTATCCCCCCCATGAAGTATGTCAACCCCACAATTGGGTCAATGTTGGATGGAGTGAAGAATTCCTCAATGGCCCTTAAAGGGAGAAGTGATGTAACGTTGACCAAGTGCAAATTGAACGGTGACGTCTTTAAGATGTTTCTCAACTCCTTTTTGTGTTTCACTTTGCTGGAAATTTTTCCCCATGGACTATACATAAAAAAGACCGAGGACAAGAGGCCTCGTGGCTTAAGACATCCCCTTTATTCACTATGACCACATATAAAACAAGAGAAAGAGAGGAAAATCCCTCAAGAAACAAGAAACAACAAAACACCAACTAAAACATTTCTTCTTTCGGTTTTATCGGGTTTTATGGCTTCCCGATAAGGAAGTTTTTTTTTCTTCTTCTTTTTCTTCTGTTGGTGTAAACATAGTGGAAATACTCGGAATATCTACGCAGTCTTAACATAAAATTTAATTTACAAGTTCTTTTTTTCTGTGCGCCAACAGAAAGGCTTCCTCATTTGCCTCCTTAGCCCAAGAGCTGCCCAACGCGGCAACTCTTCATACTTATCACCGAATTACAATCTATATGTATTTCTCATGGTGAGCGCAACTTCTTTTTTCAGCAATCCACCCATGGGAATATAGCAGGAATTTTCGCTTAAGTGATGAGATGCTGTAGATTAGACTTGCGAGGAGGAATTCCCTGGGTGGAGTGTGATTTTTAAGGCATTTTACTGATACGCCATGCAGCAGATGAAGGCTTAAGAATGAGCAATGCAAAGGCTGATAAGGTTGCTCTTAAGGGACTTATAAGGCTAGAAATTTTCAAAATTTGAGCAGCTTTTGACTATTGAAAGAGAGACTTTTCAAAGTTTTCCGAGGGGGAAATTATGGCCAGAAAGACTTTCATCACATCCAGCACTTCCCCATATTGTTGAAAAGATCCCTAAAGCTCTAATTCGAAAGCTTTGAAGAGCTTTCATCCAATCAATTTTATATATACAAAGCCATCCAAAGCTTTTTAAGAAAGCAGGGCTTTCTAAGTAACTTTTCTAAACAAGCTCTGTGAGAAAGCTTTGTAAAATTTTCTAAGTAATTTTTCTAAGAAAGCTTTCCAAAGGTTTCTAAAACTTTCTAAGAAAGTTTTCTAACAAAGCTATCCAAAGAAATCTTTCTGAGAATGCATTTTAGAAAAGCTTTGTAAGAAAGCTTTCTAAAAAAGCTTTTTGAGAAAGCTTTCTAAAGAAGCTTTGTGAGAAAGCTTTCTGAAAAAACTTTGTGAGAAAGTTTTCTGAAAAAGCTTTGTGAGAATGCTTTTTGAAAAAGCTTTGTGAGAAACCTTTTTGAAAAAGCTTTGTGAGACAGTTTTCTGAAAAGCTTTGTGAGAAAGCTTTATAATAATAATAAAGTTTTCTTGGAAAACTTACTAAAAAAGGTTTTTAAAGCCTTCTAGAGCTTCCTAACTTACTTTTCTATGAAAGCTTTCTAAGTAAGTTTTCTAAGAAAGCTTCCTGATAATGCTTTTTAAAGAAGCTTTCTGAAAGAGTAGTCTAAATAAAAAAAGCTTCCTGATAAAGATTTCTAAAACTTTCTAAGTAAGTTTTCTAAACTGGGGAATCATCAACCTTGATGAAAACCCCTTAGATAAAAAAAAATAAATAAGTTTTCTAAGAAAGCTTTCAAAAGAAAGTAGTCAAAAAAAGCTTTCTTGGAAAACTTTCTAAGAAAGGTTTTTAGAGCTTTTTAGTATTTTCAAAGTAACTTTTTTAAGAAAGCCTTCTAAGGAAAGCTTTCTTTAGAAGGTTTCTTTCTAAGCTTCAAGAAAATCTCCAAAAGATCTCTAGATCTAGAATTTTCGAAAGCTTATAGTGATAGCTTCAAACGTTCTGACACATAAGTTTTCAATCAAGAGCGCTTTAGGAAATTTTTAGTTCTTTCTATAATACAAATATAATATTTTGATGAAAAATTTAGAAAGAAAACTCTGAACTTTTATCAGTCTTGACTAGTTTTTCCAATATATTTCAACTGTTAAAATTTCATCAGAATTTATCAAGAAGAGCTCTTACATGCCCCCCATCTCCAGCTTCACAAACTTTCTCTCGAGATCAATAAATTATGGAGCTCCGTTGAGTGGCGGAAAGTTTAAATGTCGCTGGAAGGAAAAAATTACCTTCGTCAAGTGACAGTGACCTTACATGAGGATATTGATTTTTTCCATCGGAGAGTCTTCTGGCGGAAAATCATGTCCTAGAGGGAGTAAGGAATTTTTCTGCCTAATGACCGCCATCGGCGTGCGATGTCTACGCAGGACGAGATGAAATCGTCATGCTATATATTCCAGGTATCACATCGACTATGATTTGGCTATTGACTGCAGAGTTTTTTTTTCGGCTCTCACTTCTCAATTCATCTTCGTTGGTGCGCATTACGGCTACCTGACAGGTGATCTCTTGGCGCTTTCCGGACAATTTAGCAGCCGCCGCGGGTGTATAGAATTTCTCCAACTATGCCACATCTCCAACTAATTAATACGTGAAAAATACAGCCAACAACTCATTCAGAAATAATTTAGAGGTGTCATTTTTCTCCACTTGTTCTACGCTTATCGCTCACGCTGTTGGACAGAGTGACCAATTAAATGTGAATCATGGGGAGTGTGAGGCCATAACTTCTTGCTCTTTTTCTCCTGCAGCTCTTGAAAGAGTTTTTTTTATCGAAATTAATTTCGTGAACGATCACAGTTGTGACGGGAGGAATGGGTGTAAAATAAAATGGCTTGAGCCAAAAGATATTCGGGGCTCGATTTGATGAATTTATGGGAAGAAGTTGGCACTTCTTCTCTTCCCTGTAATTTATCGATTTTTCCAATAAGATATCCACACGCACTCTGTATTTATGTCTAAATTTACAACACCCGAACCACCGGCAATGTTGAAAATCGTGCATCGCGATGGTTTTCATACCCAACACCTCAGCACATACATGTGCAATTATTGCCACAACATAAAAGAGAAAAGCAATAGACGGAGAAGCGATTTCTTGCACCCGGTGATGCCGCAACAGGGCCCAAAATTCAGCTACCTCAACAATGATATCCAATTAAAGACTGACCCAGTAACAATAGAGGCCTCAACAAGAGGGCATTTTCGTCCTCGAATCCCCGGGAATTCTCAAATTATTCCCATTTTTTCTCACCATCCCCTTCTTTCAAAAACTCTCAGCGCTGTTATTATTATAACCAGCAGCACCTTTTTTCTCTCTTTAACTTATTCGTGCTTCTACTGCCTCTTTGAGGCTCTCAAGGCTCAGCAAAAGAGAATGAGACTCAAAGAAGTGGGAGCCGAGAGGGCTCAGGCAAAAACGGGGACCGGGTAATCTTTTAAAACCAGGTTTGATTCGTCATTTAAAATAAAAGACAATTTCTTTTTCCAACAAGGATCTGTTTGCCATTCAGAACGGCAGCCAGGTCGTTATTTAAAAAAAAGAGGGCCAGTTCGTCATTAGAAACGGAGGCCTATTCCTTATTCAAAACGGGGGCCGGATTTATCATTTAAAACAGGGGCCGATTTCTTTTTCAAAACGAAGGCCGATTCGTCATTCAAAACGAGGTCCTGTTCTTCATTCAAAAAAGGCATATTCCCTATTCAAAGTGGGGGTCTGTTCGTCATTCAAAACGGAGGTCTACTCGTTATTAAAAAAAAGAAAACCAGTTCGTCATTAAAAACGGAGCCAAGTTCTTTATTTAAAACGGGGGCCGATTTGTCATTATAAGTGGAGGCCGTCCACATTCAAAATGTGGGCCGATCGTCTTTCAAAACGAGGTCCTGTTCGTTATTCAATAGAGAGGTTGATTCGTTATTAAAAAAAGAGAACAACTTTGGCATTAAAAACTAGGACCTACTTCTCATTAAAACGGGGTCTTATTGGTCATTAAAAACTGGGGCCTTATCGTAATTCAAAACATGCGCAGGTTGGTCAATCATACCGACCGGGTGATAATTTGTCATACCGAGATCCGTGTTTCATTCAAAATGAGGGCCTAGTTCGTTAATTTAAAATGAAAGTTCGCCCGCCATTAAAAATAGGGCCGTCCAGTCAAAAAAGCTAAAGGGAAGAAGAAGAAGGAATGTAAGGCCCATTTCGTCATTAAAAATGAGGCTCATTTCGTCATTCAAAACAGAACCTCTGGTTCGTCATTCGAAATAGGGACTGGTCTTGAATAAATCCATTAAGCTTTAGAACTTGTATCCCAATTCAGAGCTTCTTTATTTCAGCTTGCGCGGACCCTTAATGAACCGTAACAAACTGTCCTCGAGTGGCAATCCCAAAATCCTGTTTCTCAAGTTGCAAACTGCTCCCTAAGGTCCCTTTTATGTGAAAATTCGTTCCGACACCCAATGAATATTTGCAGATGTTGCCGCCCCGTACTCTGGCAGCGACTCACAGGCCCATTTTCAATTGCATCTCCTCAATTGGTCTCTCGTCTCCTTTTGTCGAGAGACTCTTTTTGCCCTGCCTCGCGCTTTATTGCCAGCCAATTGCTCAGGGATGGAATTGGTGGGACACAAATGACTGTAAATAAGTGTTTCTAAGAACATTTGGGAGGAATATTCATATGGCGAAACCGCACCAGTAAATTCTAAAGCGTATGCAAAAGTGATGTTGCGCGCCTACAAAAAAAAATGAGGGACAAGGGAAAGACATTCCATAAGGGGGCCATCCGAATATGAGAATCCGTATCACTGGTGAATTATTTATAATACAATGTCATGTATTTTGTACTTGGTGGCATTGTGATAAAGTTTTTAGAATGAGAGGGATGTGGGGGCGCCCAGTGCTCACACAAAACAGCTCAACGTCAACCCGAGCTGGCGTTCACTGGGAAAATTAATGAATAATTAATTCTGGCCACTCCACACAATAAATTCCGAGCCAGACTCCGCAAGAGGGAGCCTCGGCGGGGGTGAGCGGGGCGCTCTCCGGCACTTTCGACTCTCATGGCCCGAGCTAAAAAAGTCACTCCTCAAACGGTCCAACCATGGTTGGGAGCAATTCGTACAATTCGAGCACTGGAGAGTCATATATAGGGAAAATATTAAATGTACAAGTGGAATTTGTCGCTGGTGGCCCCATAAATTCACCATAATTAGCGCAATATATTCACAAATGGAACATATTTGACGCCATTCAGTGGCTTGAATAAATAAGTAACGAAAATTTCATACTATAAATTTTCACCACAAAACACAAACTTGGTGTGTCACTTTTTCTTCTCTCGGGGCATAAAGTAAAAAAAAAAGAAGAAAAATTGTGTATAATATAAAAAACAAACACGTTCTGGATGTTTCTTCAAGGGCCACATGATGGCGGTCTGTGCCATACTAGACAAGAATTAATTGCACCACATTGTTAATTTAATGAAGTGCATTTCGGTCGGTCTCTCCACTTTTCACACACATTGCACATAACAAAAGAGGTACAAGAACGACTCAAGACACTACGGATAATTGATTGTTCTGATCAAATTTCACGGGCTGATTCGCTGTATTGTGAATTAGTCCCCAGGAAAAGGAATGAAGGATGTGAGAATCGTGTAAAAACTAATAATAAAAAATAAATAATGAACAATAGATTAAGGAGATGTCATTTAAGAATAATGTATTAATTTACAGAAAAGAAAGGAAAAAGAACGGGTCGTGCGTTTTTGAATTCGAGGGAAAAGGTTGGAGATAGAGACTTCGGGATATGGACCCCCCCCCCTACCTCCAAAGTTGATTTTGGAAACTTAAGAACTCATTAATAAATTTGTTATTTACAAATGCGTGTGAGCTTTAAGAAGTAGAGTGGAAGTGTTAAGATAACTCAAGCAATTTTGAAAACTTCCAAAGCTGAAGTTTTTTTTTGAAATTTACGAACATTGGAAAAATCTGGAAAATTTGAAAAGTTTGCGGATAATTTTTAGAAATTTTGAAGTTTAAAATCTAGAGAGCTTTTACAGATTTTCTTGAAGCTTTAATAGAAAGTTTTCAAAACCTTTAAAAAAAGATTTCTTTTGAATATCTTATTAAGCTTTTTTGGAAAGCTCTATTAGAAAGCTCTAGAAACTTTTCTTAGAAAGCTTTAGAAATCTTTCTTAGACAACTTACTTATAAAGCTCTAGCTTTTTTCTTGAAAATCTTTTTAGAAAGCTTTCTCAGAAAGCTCACTTAGAAAGCTCTGGCTTTCTTTGGAAAGCTTCCTTAAAAGCTTTTTAGAAAGAATTCGTACAAAGCTTTAGAAGACTGTATAGAAAATCAAATTGATAAGATGAAAGCTCTTCGAAACTTTCG
>CAKKOB020003056.1:0-10162 GCA_918844115.2 Phlebotomus perniciosus
AAAATGATTCCTCGCCAACAAATGGTCAAAGTTACTGCGAACACAATTTTAAAAAATTACTAAACAATCTTTCACGTACACTTCTGACATCGAAAGAAATTCAGTGGTGGCAAGTAAAAGTTTTATTCTTGCTATAATATATGGATATAGTTTTTCCACTACATAAATCATCAATGCGCCATAAATACTTTGTCATTCTCACAAGTTTATTTTCTCACAATTTGATATTCTGACTAAATGCAAAATATCATCACACACCGGTTAGTCTTTAAAACACTTAATATCCACTCTTGCAATCATTATGACAATCCTAAAATCTTCCTGGGATAGTCATTTATTTATCGTTTCTAACGTAAATTCAGTTTACTATTTTTTTTTTTTGCCCACTTCTCCTCTAACACGCTTTCAACTGCATTCTGCATGAATTACAGTGTTCATTAAAATGACATTTAATGCAAAACACATTTCTAATTATAAATTTTCTCCAAATTCACAAATGAATCAAAATCGTCGCGATGTTGTGTTTTACAGTGAAAGTTTCGATTGAATTACTCAAATTTATATGTTTTGCTTTATACAATGAAAAGTTGATGCATTTTCCAGGTTAATTCATTCATTTTGACACTATTTACCTCCCTTTTTAATATAAATTGACTGATTATAAACGAATTACATGATAGACAGTTGTTTTTCTCCGCTTATTGGACATTTTGAAGATTCATCCAGTTGTGAAAAACATGTAATTGAAGTGAAATGAAAATTCTATTTACAGATGCAATATGGTTATAAGGAATTTATTCACCCATTCCAACATTTTACATTCGCTTCTTCTTATTCTCTATTTATGCCACGGAAAGTGTTTGAATTAAATGTAGAACGGTTAATTATGCGACACCCGTTTTCTTTTCCTAATTAAATGCGATGTTGTACAAAATACTTTAGTGTCATAAGAAAATTTTAACATTATATATGTATAGGTAATATAAAATACTTTCCCAGCAGACCCCCCCTCCCCCTAAATCATGTGGAACAGAAATTTGTGTTTGTGTAGGTGGGAAAATGTGATTTTATTCACGCACAAATTCTCTTTCAACATTTCACATCCAATTTTCATCATCTCTCCGCAAATATTTCTCTTTTTTTTTGCAATATTTATAGTTAATATGACATTTGGCAATAATTCATATTGAAAAACGGAAATAATCAAATAATTTTCCCCCTCATGAATATTCAATCGTTTTTCTTTTTCCGGACAACAAAATTAAAAGTTAATTTCACCGGAAATGCTGAAATGCAACAAAAAAAAACCTCTTTAAATCCTGTGGGGTTTAATCAATGATGCACATCGCGCTTCACAAAAAATATTAATTTTTTTTCAAAACTCGGAATATTGAGAATATTTTAAATAGGAGAGAGGTGGTAACTCTTGGACACAAATTAGAGCTTTTTGGGACAATTTGCCCCAAAGACAATTATAAAGAAGAGGAAATCCTCATGGCATTTAGGAGACATCAAGACATAAATCAGTTTTCCAATATACTTAAAGTGGGGCGCAGTTGTGGACATGGTGGGGCAACTTCGAACAGATATGTTTTTATTCAAATTTTTGGTCATAGTTTAACTAAACGGCTATGTAATTAAAGATCTTACCAATAGATGAATGTTTACAATAATATTAATCACTTTTGAAAATCATTTTTTGATATTTTCTTAAAAAAAAAACTAAGATTTTTTTTAAATTTGTTTAATTTTCTTATTGTATTCTTTTAAAAATGGCCAACAAATGTTCCTTTAATTACTTTTTAACATTGATAAAGCAGTTTCATTTCTTATTACACTTAATATAACGTCCAGGCTAAGTTTAAAGACTTGTCCGAAAGTACCCCGTCCAAACAGTCCCGCTCTCCTCTATTCAAAATAATCATGCTATTCGCACTGCTATATATAATATCCTTTAGGTCAAAGGCTTTTCCGATCTCTCTCAGCATTGTCACGGAGAATTAGCAATTATTCAATTTCCACTGTCACCAAATGATCATCTGAATTTCCCATAGATTTCCTGAATGGATTCTCAATTTCCAACACCCTTAACTCTCCCCCCACCCCCGATGAGTGAAACATTAAACCTACAATACCTACATATAATTTATAAATGATACCCGGAAGGACAAATGACATATGAGATTTAAAGACATTCATCTCGAAACCCCAGAAATGTCATTTACACCCTTCACTCCCCACAGGCATTCCCCCATAAGCCCATCATAATGCAATCAATTGCCATTGAGAGTGCGGGGGAGTCCATTGAGGGGGAGGATGGGGGGTGAAAAATGTCACAAATTAAAAAGTTAAATTTCAATTTCACAAATTAGCGTTCCTATGTAACGTGCATTATTTTTTTCAACAACAACAGTGGGGGCGCCATTACATTTAATCTCCGCAAAAGCTGAGCCTAATTGAATTTTGATGGGGAAAATTACATTTTCTCATGAGTTAAATGAGAAAACAATTGGACACGATCCATCATGTGGCTGAAGAAAGTCCTAATGCCATTCTGACGCATCCACGTCTATACTTATAGGAATTTTCTATCGTAACATTTTGTGACAAACGCTTTAAATATTCGGAAGCTTCGGAAGTTTATTCATCTAAATTTCCATTTTTTATTATATTCTTTCTTCTTTCGCATTTCAGGCTATAATTGTCAGTGAAATTATTCGTAACTTCCTTTGGTGTGCCTATTAAAATGCCAAAATGAGAGAATTAAAATAGATGAAGACATTAATTAGATCGTTATTAAGTTAATTTGCCATGATTATTATCTTCACTTGCGCATGATTTTTGCCCAAAATTCAATTTCACTTGACTTTCACATAAGTATCTCGTGTGCCTTATAACTTTATCTATATAATAATACAATTAAATATTTTTCCTCACACACCAAGACCCTCAACTTAATTTCCAACGGACTGTCTTCACACAAATTTAAACATGAAGCCTCGCCACACATACATCAAGGGATAAATTTTACACCTGAGTGCTTTTCAACCCTCCATAGTTGTGAGATTAAACTTTACTATATACATCCCATACATACATATAATAACTTCATACACACTAGAAATTCCACATTAATTTTGTATTAAATTATCATATTATCATCTGTCTTTTCTCCTCCATTTTACCTCCACCATAACAGGTAAATACACACACGCATTCGCGTACAAACATTAAACTTTAGTTAGTTTGAAAGCCACAATCTTGTTTAATATGCTTGTCGAATAAATAAATCATTTTGTGCACAAACCTCAAAAACATGAGGACCCAGGTTGAGAGAGAGAGTAAATTCTTTTCCCACCCAAAAATATACAAACACACCTCAACTACCTCTTTTGCTCGTATGACACAAGGATATCACGAAAAAACATTTTATTCACACACAGTTAAAATAGAACGCAAACCACTCACAATCACGCTAATTCAACTTTAGATTGTTACCTCTCGTAATAAACTAAACTAAAAATGTCACAGAGTATGTTTCACTCTTGACATGAAATCAAAGGGATTCCCTTCACTTGTTAATCTTATACAAGTTATGTCTCAGTAGAAGGCATAAGATCAAAAGTGATATGATGCAAGAATGCAAATAATTTTGTTACTGAGACAATTAAATGAATGAGAGGCCAATTCTGTGATCTGTCGCTATGTTTGCTCTTATGTTATGTCAGTATGTCAAAGCGCACGGAGAGAATCTTACATACATATATGATCTCTTTTTAAACATAAGAGATTTTCCGTAAATCATGAGTAGGGGAGAGCGGGGCAGTTTCAAACAGAAATTTGAGGTTTTTATTCAGGACAGTTTTGTGGAAGGACAGTAAATAGCACTGAAACTCTATATAGCCTATTGCCTACCCTTAGGCATAGGCTTAAAAAACAGTTTGTCTCGCCCCTTGAAAAGCCATAGTTTTTCCGGTAGATAGAATTTTCCACGAGTCGGTAATTTGTTTGAAAGTGCCCCGCCTTGGGGCACTCTCAAACAGCGCTGTTTCTCGCCCCATTTTTCTATTACTACTATTCAATTAAATGTCTTAATAATATGCACGTTTTGAAAGTATTGTCTCTCCAATGCTTTTAGTTCCAATTTTTGACATTTTTCTCAAAATGTTAATATTTTTATTTACAGCCATATTTTTCTCAATTTAAAGGTTTTATTTGGTTGTTTTAGTCGCTTTACAAAATTAGAAAATAAATTTGGTCATATATCTTGTTTATGTTCAAGATTTATGACTGTTTGAAAGTGCCCCATTGTAGTCCTAAGAATCATCATACCATAACAGAGGTAAGCTTAACCTGAGCCCAACAAAAAATACATTAATTATCTCTCTTAAATAACCTGTTTGAATTTTTATTATCAATTTTCCGACCAACTATTGCGAGAGTCCAGTTTAAAGTAAAAAAGTAAAATTGAAGTATTTTTAAAAGGCCGTGTTTTTTTTAATAATAATTAAAATACAAACACAAGGATGACTATTATTTTAGCATAGATGCACCTCTGTTACCCCTTCGATATCATGGTAGTTTAGTTTCTTCTGCTCAAAAAACTTGCCAGTAAAAAGACTTTTTTGAAACTGCCCCTGTTTGAAAGTGCCCCGCTCTCCCCTATTTACTTTTCATAGGGGATCATAGCGTATAAGGAAAGTGATGGTGCTGGCAGCATAAAAAGGGAATTACATAAACGATTGACATGGCGGAAGTATCATACAAGAACTTAGAGACTTGAAATTCTTGTGAAAAACCTTTTCTTTCCATTTCAGAAATATCTTTCAAATAAATTTTAACATTAGCGTTAACATAGTGGCTGTTATGTCACGCTATGTCATTATGTTAAAATGTCTTAATGTTACTTTTTTCTTTTCTATGTTTTGTTCGATCGCAAGTGATTGCGACCGGGCTGATCTTTATTGAACAAATTGATCTCAAATCCCTCAACAATCCTTACTTTTTCGAGGTTATTCTCCATTTTTTCGCAAATCTTATGGGATGAAATTTGGTATGGATACCGAAAGTACCTCGGTTGAGGTATTAAACTATATGAGATCGCCCCTTCCTTCCTCTTTAGATACCCCCCATTCATATTTAACATTTTAAAAGAAAGGCTATCGGGTTGCAATGTATGGTGGGATTAGTCAGGGTAAGGTCCCCTATAAAAGTATGCAATAGGGGTCACACCCCTCACTTCATATAAGTATGTTTCCCATACATACTTACCCCTATTTTCTACATTTCTGTCTTTATCAACACTTCATAAGCAATTGGAAAAAGATGTATGGTGGGGTTTGTGAAGGTGGGATCCCCTATATCTCTATACTCATACCATATAAAATGTATATTCATTATAATGTTTTCAACGAAAAAATATCCAAAAACTCTATCTCACATTAATTGACGTGACATTATCAGAATCTTGTCACTTGCTCTTTAGCAACATTCAGTAGATTCAGCAAGAGAGCCAGATGAATTCTTTTCGCACCAACATGAATTTTAACGTGAGAAAATAAGACATCATCATGATCAATTTGCCACTTGGTTGTCTGTCTGCTCTCAATAAATTTTATGAGGAATTCCCTTCCCTTTATACCGAATAATCTCCTATAGCTCTTTCTTATACCCCACCCAGCGTCAATCACTCAAGATTCGCCTCATTAATCCAACACACACCATATCTCTCGTCTTCTTTTTCGTGAAAATATTTAACCCCATTCACGCACTGTGTGTGTGTCACCGTCGAGTGAGGAAAAATCTCTTGAATTTCTTCCTTGTGAAAATTAAAAGCAATTAAAATTTCACAACTTTATTCCCAAGAGAATTGTCTATTGGGGAATATTTTACGGGAGAAGAAGAAAAAAAGAAGATAAGAGCAAGTGACAACAAGGAAATTCTTCTTTTCAGTTGTTTGGTGATAGCAAAATTAATTTTAGATAGTTTTAATTATATCAACTTCAACTCTACAATTTAATGTCTCTCTCTCTCCCCTCATTATTCAGCGAATACTTTTCGTGTGACAAGACATTTTCCACATCAATTGTCACTGTGATGGAAATTCCTTGCCAGAGAGTGTTCAGGAAAATTAATACAAATCAGTAGAAGTGATTCTTTTTCGTTTAATACAGATAACATTTAAGCAATTTAAGTGGATTTATTGCCAGAGTTTTGTAACTAAAAGAAATGCCAAGGGAAACTTTCCAAGTTTTTCTTTTTTCTTCCTTGACAAATTATTACAATGAAAATTCAACCAACACAAGATTGTTGAAAACTATTCAAAATTGTTCACTACAAAGTGTCTCAATTTAAGTGAATTGCACACGAAAAGCAACTGCTTGGAAAATTGCTTTTGGCACCCGTGGACAAGGGATACTTGCTGGAATTTTAATAAAACAATTTTAGATCCGCTATGCCGCCCTGAAAAAAAAAATACAAATGCACTTTCGACTGAGGAAAAAAAAACGTAAAATACACGTGAGCTTTCACTTTCTTCCCTCCCCAGTAATTCCATGAAAACACGCGATTTTTCCCTCTCAAAGCAAACTCTTTGTTTTGACGTTCCTCCATGTCTTTTCTTTACAATTTTCCATCATTGTGCATCGCTCGTGCAAAAAAAAGGTGGGCGCAGATAAAAAATGTGTAAAGAGGGTGAAAAACTAAACACTTTTCATGGGAAAATTTTCATATGGAATATTGCCTGCGAGGCTTCTGACAAGAAACATGGCAAACAAACTCTTTTATAGAAGTATCTTTTGAGTATCATGGGCTGAATAATCATCTCCTATTAATTATCTTCCTCTCATTCGCTATTCAAAAGAGCCAGATTTATTCAAACTTGAAAGCGAAAGTAACGGACATTTTTTAGTACAAAAGTTTTTAGGTTAAATTATGAAGAAAATGAGGTTAGAACAGACCTTATAGAAGAAACCTCAATGGAAATTCAATATTGGTGTTGAAAACACGATGGAAATTCAAACTTTATTAACATTATTACCGACTCCTAATGTAACATCTCAATTTATGCAAAACATCTACGCATATATTGTGGAAACATATCAAATTTCCCAATAAATATTCAATTTCTCAAGCACTGAAGTTACAATCTAATAATGTTTCATCAACATGACTTTATTCAATAACAATTGACTAGATCTAACACACAATAATTACATTTCATTATAAAATTTATCTCAAGAATACGTACAAATCTTCATCTCTAAGTGAATTAATCCAGAGTGAATCATGTGTATAGATTAGCTAATCTGAAACATCGACACAGTCCAACTATTATACGATTGTATAAATTACAATTTTAAAGCTCCCCAACATAATGAGATTTTCATTAATTGCGTGCAAAAATAGATGTTTGTTTATTTGAAAATACATTCTCAACACACCCGTGAACAGATAAATTATTGACAATCTCTATGGGAATCTTTGAGTCACATTTTGAGACATTTACAAAATGTTTTATGCTTCATTCTGGCATTCGCTTTGATTTCTTTTGATAAACATTACGTAATGAGACGGCTAAAGAAAAACTTTAGACAGTTGGTAGAGATCGTCCGATCATTTAAGTGAGGTTATGTTAACAAAAAAGGGAAGCTTTAGTACAGAATTCTGTATTTTGTACTAAAACGCATTGATAAGTCTCTATATAGGCCGACTTATGGGAGCTGTGATTATTTTAAAACTTCAAAGTTTGAACTCTAATATATTGGGCCTGGCGGGTCTGGCTATACCTAGATTCTATTAAGATCCTGTTTTGAAAAGGTCTCGATATCGACTTTAGCGCCCTTAGCGGTCGTCGGACGAAGTTTTGATGTTCAGAAGAGTTGTAGCATCTTGTGAGACGTTTCTAAAAATAGGTCATAATACGAAATCGGACCCATAGAACCGGAGATACGGCCGATTTAAAATTTAATTTTCGGACCCTAATATCTAGGGTCCTAATACAGATAGGGTCTAGTTTGACCTATCTATGGAAAGCTCTCAACCTAAGCTACAACGAGTTACAATATGAGACCGATCCATGCTATAGAGGCTGAGCTATTTAAAAAATAAAATTTTGGGGTGTTTCAAATTGGCGGATGTGGGGGTGGGGGTGGAATTTGATATTGCTATCTTCAGACGACCCATCCATATATGACCTTTGCCGAAAACCGGATGTCGATATCTCTCACCGTTTTCTCGCTATAAGCCGTTATACGACGGACGCCCGAACGGACGGCCACGAAAATTTTTTTGCCTACCCATTTTGGAATCTAGGGATGTCGAAAATACTCCCCCTCCAATTTGAGATCGATTGGAGCAATTTCTCTTTCAATACTGAGTCCGGTTTGATCACTCAAACAGATCAGACGTGTGAGCGACACTCTCGAAGTGATTGAAATTACTCGGAGTAAATCATACTCGGATAATTTTAAATTAACTTTTCTAAACGTAAATAGTTACTCTATTTAGTGGAGTGTGTAAAGAGAAAAGGATGAAGGGTGAAGCCCCCGGTGAAAAAACCTAAAAGTAGGGACCACACACGTGGTCCCCAAAAGATAAGTGAAATGGCACCTTTAAAGAAAAAAGTGGCCAAATCGGCAAGATTAAAAATGATTCCGGATGTTCGGGAACTGAGAAAAATGAAAAAGAACAATTTTCAACACCTTAGTGATGATAGTGAAGATGATGATGCTTCTATGACCATTATTGAAGAAAAAAACTCGCAATAAAAAATTCCACCGATTGTGCTGAAAAGTGAAATTGTGAACATTAAAGTCTTTTATGACGAAATAAAGAAAATAGTGAGTGATGTGCATCTGCGATCATTCTATACAAATCGCCAAATATTTACATATAAGAGTGAGGACTTCTCAAAACTCAAGGACTATCTTAAAAGCAAGGGATATCAATTCTATACATACACTCCGAAAAGTGAGTTATTCAAAAAAATTGTAGTGAAGGGAATCGACAAAAGCACACCATGTGGTGATATTCTACAAGATTTACAAATGCAAATCGATGGGGTGATGCAAGTGAAACAAATGAAAGTGAAAGACAATGGAAGTGATAACACCCAGACAGGGCAATTAAATCAGGGAGATGATGAAATGAGACCATCTCGCAAAAAAGTTAATCGGATTAATATTGATGCATACATTGTGTATGTAAAACCAGATGTGAGACTCAACGAATTGAGAGATAAAGTTAAAGTGGTCAATTATCACCGTGTGATTTGGGAGACTTACAACAACAACAAGAAGGAGAATAATGCTGCCACGTTCTGTTATCTATGCAGTCGCTGGGGGCATAGTGAATCCAATTGTGGAATGGCGAGCCGATGCTCGCTATGCTCGTCAAATGAGCATAAAATGGACCAGTGCCCTCGGAGGGACACTGAAGAAGCTCTAAAGTGCCCTAACTGTGAAGGGCCACATCAGGCATCTTATCGCAAGTGCCCAGCGTTTCTCAAGTATATTGAGAAACGTAAAGCACGGGAGGAGAAAATCAGAAATCAACAGCAAAGCAGGAGATTCATCCAGCGTCCAAGAACAAATGTCGTTTCCGAACGACAGGAGAGCAGCTCACAATCACTTGTGGATCCTAAAAAGTCATTTGCTGAGACACCTGAGACACTCAAACCGTCGTCCTCATCAGCTACAAACGATACATCACTGTCTTCATTCAGTCTTCAAAAAGAAGTGAATGAAATGTTTGGAACATCCCTGAACGAGTTTATGGACAAATTGAAGGCGTTCATCCCAGAATATCGCAGCAAAACAGTCAAATTGGAGAAGCAGATGTTCCTCATCGGCTTCATTTGTGATATATGTAAATAATGGATGTAAATTCATTAAAAATAATTCTATTTAACTGTAACAGTTTAAATAACAAGAAATATGAAATCCAAGAATTCATTTCCAAAATTCAAAATTGATATATTATTACTGAATGAAACAAATTTACGAGAAAATACTAAATTTAAAGTTAAAGGCTATCAAGTGTATAGAAATGACAATAACGATGCTCCTAAAGGAGGAAACGCTATAATAATAAGGAAAGAAATAAGTCATAAGTTAATAAACCCACCTAAAGTTAAATCTTTAAAAAATATATTAACAATAAA
>CAKKOB020003057.1:0-10162 GCA_918844115.2 Phlebotomus perniciosus
CATCGTCAGATTTCTTGGGTAGCTTTAGAAACATTTTCTAGAAAGCTTTCTCATAAAGCTTACTTAGAAAACGAACTTAGAAAGCTCTAGGAAGTTTTTTAAAGCTTTTAGAAACCTTTTTTTAGAATGATTTTGATAAAGGTTACTTAGAAGCCCAAGCTTTCTTAAAAAACTTTAGAATGCTTTGTATATATTGAAATAATAGGATGAAAGCTCTTCTTCAAAGCTTTCGAACTGGAGCTTTGGGGATCTTTTCAACTGAAAGTGGTATACGTATTATATTATATATAGCTATTAGCTAGAGATATGTATACCAAAACATTGCAGCATTCAAGAACATCAGAAGCTTTTAAGTATAGCTTCTTGGAGCTCTATTAATTCATTTAAAGCCTTTAGAAATAAGTTTCAAATATTTTCATAAATTCAAGTGAAATAGAGCTTGAAGATAAAAGCTCTGGAGCTTTAAAAAAAACATATCTATTGAGCTTTTTGTAAGTTTTTGAAAGCTTTTCAAAAATTAAGTACAGTTTCTGCAGAAATTTACAATCATTTTAGCTTTGGGAATTATGGAACTGCAAGAAATGTTAGAGAGCTTTCAAAATAAACATTGTAGACTTTAAAAATTCATTATTATTGATCTTATAAGCTCTAAAACATCATCTGTTACTCAATTATTCTCTTTATATCGAGGACTATATATACGTATCTGTTTGGTAAGACATTCATTAGCTCTTAAAGCACCTATTTACTTGCGATGACATCTCCAATTCAGCACAACCCGCATCTGTCGTCATTTCCTCCTTCCATCGCATCATTGAAAGAAATAAATTCTTTGGAAATTAATTACCTTGAATGTATTCATTGCCAAATTGGCAGAATGAGAACATGAAACCCAAAATACAACTCTGTGCATTTATAAGACTTCTTATCAAGTTATATTATTTTCTAAAATTGTATATAACTTCACTTTATTGTTCAATTAAGTCACATAATTTAATTTACTGGGTTTTGCCTTGATATTTTAGGCGCTCGTAAGCACGTGTATAGATTATGAGTTTTGCCTACGAGGCAAGAATATGATGGGTGCTTCGGCGGAATCTCCGCCTGTCATGAGCGAGAGGGATGCAATTTTAATTTTATTAAGGCAACAACTCTGCCAGGTGGGCTCTTGAGTGGGTGGAGATGCATGGTAAGATTAGACGGATAAATGCTCTTAAGCTCTTGGCACACAAACAAGCGAAGTGTGTCATTTCGACACTAATGATGAGTAATACAATTTATGAATATCATCAATTTACAGCGCTCTCTCTAAGCATTTCCCCGAGCTTAAGGAGGATAATTCCAGCCTCAAAATCCTACTCAAAGCACACAATATATAGGGGATAAATCGATAGAGAGCAATTATAATAACACAACTTTGAATAACCTCATCAATTGGAGGCGACACAATGGATGAAAAAAAAAATCCTCCTATAACAAGCACATAATTAATTGAAAAATCTATCTGCAATCGATGATTTATTTGGTCCTTTGTGTCCTTTGTTTATTCTGTGTGGCGTCCAATCAAAAAGGATGAGGGTGAAAAAAAATGCAATATTTTAAACACGTATAACTCACATTTTGAGCGAACACAATAAAAAGTGCCACCAACAGGCAATAAATATAAATTTGAGTCTATCTGAAATGAATCTACGCCTCATTCTGCTGAAAAAAAAAACTAAAAGGACTGAGTAATTATAGGGGATTGAGGATTTTTTTTAGCTGGAAAATTGTCAATCTTGCTCGCACAATTAAAATTATAACTCCCAAGGGGAGGTATTATGATCAGAAGTGGTGTACATTTGAATGGAAATGCGCCAGAGCTTTTGGAAATGTCAAGTACTTTTGGAAGCGCATCCAAAAATGATCAGGAGCTTTGGGAAGTTTTTCTAGAGCTGAAGTTTTTCAGAAAGCTTTATCAGAAAGCTTCATCAGAAAGCTTTATCAGAAAACTTCATCAGAAAGTTTTATCAGAAAGCTTCATCAGAAAGTTTTATCAGATAGCTTCATCAGAAGCTTTCTTAGAAAGCTTTATCAGAAGCTTTCTTAGAAAGCTTTATCAGAAAGCTTATTCAGAAAGCTTTATCAAAAAGCTTCATCAGAAAGCTTTCTTAGAAAGCTTAATCAGAAAGCTTTCTTAGAAAGCTTTATCAGAATGCTTTATCAGAATGCTTTATCAGAAAGCTTTTACAGAAAGCTGTCTTAGAAAATTTACTTAGAAAATTTACATAGAAATTTTTTTAAATAGCTTTTATAGAAGCTTTATTGGATAGCTTTCATAAAAGCTTTCTTGGACAGCTTTAGAAACCTTTCTTAGAAACTTGCTTAGAAAGCTATTTTAGAAACCATTCTTAGAAAGCTTTTTTAGGCAGCTTTTACAGAAAGCTTTCATAGAGAGGTTCCTTAGAAAGCTTTATAAACCTTTATTAGCAAGCTTTTTATAAAGGTTACTTAGAAAGCCCTAGCTTTACTAGAAAGCTTTTTCAAAAAGCTTTAAAGCTTTTAAGTTTTGATTGGATATTTTTGAGCTTAAGCTATTTTAAGAGCTTTTTAAAGGTCTATACAAGCTTTTGAAGAGCTTTTGCAAATACTTCGAAAGGTTTTCGTTTTGTTTTCTGATTGATTCAAAATTTTAAAGAGCTTTTTAAATTATTCTCAAGCTTTCTTGTAAAGCATTAGTATATAATACGATGAAAGCTCCTCAAAGCTCCCAGAGTTGAATTTTAAGAACCTTTTCTACAAAATGTGCAATAATTCGAAGCGGTGTACATCTGATTAGACCCCCACAATGATCCCGAAAACTTCCAAAGATATATTTTCAATTTTCTTTTGTGTTTCTATTCCATTTTCTTTTTCCCTTTTCCTCCAAGACGATGGGTGAAAATGTTGTGTACTTTTCCATTCCATCGGAAGTGCAGAGAGAGCTAGCGACGGCCTATTTGAAATGTGGCATCTCGGGGTGATACAGGGACTGAGTGTTTGTGCTTTCTAAAGAGTCAGATTCCGAATTCAATGGAGCAATTTTAGGGTGCGGTCATGCGGCATTCAGCGCGTCACTCTTACCCATCTTGGATAAACATCCAATGGATATTTATTGTGTATATCTTCAATTCAAAACTTCTGGTCAACTCTTGTACATCTCAACAGTGAGAGGAGGCCTCTTGTTGAATTTTTATCATTCCTCAACACTTTTTTCATTGTAAATTCCTTATTTACTCACTTGTGTGGCCTCTCGAGCATCAAACTGGGGGGCGAATTGTAGGCCCACATGTTAAGGGGAAGCATTTGGGAATCCATCTCGTGGCCATCACAATGCCAAGCCCCGAAAATACAATTCACTGACACACACATTAACTGCCAAATTCAATCTTTCTCATGGACTGACAAAGAGTGACGTGTGAGTGTCTATCGATTTTGGACTCTCGAGGGCCACATCCCAGAGCGATGAGTAAACAGAAAATAGAGAAAATTCAATCATTTCCCACTGAATTCAATGAAAAATCCAAACAATTTCAAGTCTTAACCCACACCCCATGCTTACCACTTCAATTGTACTCCAAGTGATGCCCCAATAGCTTGTCTGTGACACCAAACCCCCTCCCCCCAGGCTATGGACTGTTTTTTTTCCACCCCACGAGGGGCAGAAATAAAACACCGACAACAGTGAGTTGAAAACGCAATAAATCAGTCCAATTAACGTTAAATTCATGTCATGTCGTATATTTCTTCCTTTGCGATTTTTACTCTCGTTCTGTGGGTGCCAGAAACACCGGGAAAAGCTAAAAGCGAGTGGGTGGAAGTGGGGTAAAAACTGTGACATGTCCTACATTTTTTTTCGGTCAAAACTTTTTATCACACGCGCCCAAATAGTGGAATAAAAATGTATTTTCCATGGAGTGAACATTTTTTGTTGGCGAGTTGGAGGAAAAAAAAATACAATTAAAATTGACAGTTTTGGATTAAAACATGACTTTCAAAACTAATTGTAAAAGAAATTTATTTCATGTTGGATTATTTTTTATGAAATTTCCACCGTTTAAGTGGAGTTTCATGAATTTTAGTGGCTTTAGTTTATTGATTTTACTTTTCTATAGTAATTTTTTGGGAGGTTCAGTAAAGCTTGTTAAAACTTTGAAAGCTTAAGAAACATTTTATAAAAGCTCTAATATTTACTTAAAGCTCCATTGAATTAAAATAAAACATCAAATTAAAAATAAATTGAGGTAAATCGCTCAAGATGATTTGCAAATTTGCTAAAGCTCACTATATTTATAAAAGCTCAAAATATTATCCAGGAACATGAACAATTTGGAAAAAAGCTAGGAAAATTAATTTGAAACAAATAGTGTTTATCTTTAATGACCTTTTTTTAAAGACAAACTTTTTGGTAACTGTTTGTAAAATTTTGTTAAAAGTTTGTTAAATTGAACAAACTTTGTTGTTTGTTAAATAATAAACTTATTGTTCGAAATTAGTAAATTATTGGTAAATATTTGTAAATTTTACAATTTATTACAAACAAATAGGTTAGTAAAAGTTTATAAAATGTTTGTGAAATGAAAATGACATACTTTTGGGTAACTGATTGTAAAATTTTGTAAGAAGTTTGTACAATTGGAAAGAACAAACTTGATGCTCAAAAGTTGTAAATTTTTGTTCAATGTTTGTAAATTTTACAATTTATTACAAACATGTAATAAACTTTCACCAATCTTTTGTTATTTTCAAATCTATCTTCTTTTACAAATTTTTACAAATTTTCACAATCAATTTTCTTTTGAGAATTGAGAGGTTTCAATGGATTTCCATGTGCAAATCCAATGAAATTGTGAAGTGATTTTCTACTGAGATTTATAATTTCTTTAACCATGTTGTAAATAACAACATAAACTTAAGAATGTAAATAATTTATCCATCTCTTTCTGTCTTCTGCAACAAATCCTCTGAAATGCCTTCCCCAATGCCGCATCAGAAAGCATGACTTTCTCATCATGGGATTTTTTGGATGATTCAAGAAAAAATTTCCTAAATAGAATGCCGAAAAATTCCCAGAGAGATTTTTTTCTCTCAAGAGCTTTTTCTGCTTAACGGAAAATGAGGCAATTTAGAAGCTGTAGAAGCGAAGCAAAAAAGCTTACATAACACAATAACACCTCCCCCATTCGATTGTCGTGAGCAACCCTTTCGCATTTCACACGCGTATCAAGGAGAAACTCCCCAAAAACATACATATATAGGGTGAGGATTGAAAATTGGGCATGGTGGAGATTTTGAAGCTCTGTGCTATATTTACTTTATTCAATTTGGGTTTTTCATCTTTTCTTTTCGTGTGTATTTTTTTCCAACGACGGTAAATTGTATAAAGTGAAGTTCCAATGGAAAATAGTGAGTGGAATTTTCTTTGCGAGTAAACAAAAAGGCACACAACAGTGAATTTCCTCCAATTTGATTGACAAAGAGTTTGAGTTGGCACATCAGCAATTCTTGCCAAGAGAACTTTTTCCCTTTCTTCTTCTCATTTTCCTCTATGCCCGGTGTGTGCGCTCCTTTTCTCCATTTCCCGATATTATCCAATGAGAAAAAGACTCATGGCAAAATGTTCTTTGTAGCGATGCTTTCCACCCAACACGCGCTCTTGTTAACGTCCTCGAGGATGCCAAGACGATTGAGAGTTTTCTTTGTGTTGGAAAATTTTTGCCGAATGATGGCATGAGAAAGAAACTACAACAAGACACAGCATTTTCTTTTGCCATTGCGAGTGAAATCGCAGAGTGGCAAGAATACGGTGAAGAATTTTAATTTAAGAAGCATCAAAATCCAATTGATGGGATCCAAAGAGAGACTCAAGGGGGAGATATTATAGTAAGAAGTGTTGTACACTTCGTCAGAGAGCTTTCATTTGAGAGCTTTTTTGAGAGCTGTAATTTTCATTTAAATTCTTTTATTTGAGAGCTTTTATTAGGTTTTTGGAAGCTTTTTCTAAGCTTTCTTGAAGCTTTTTTGGGAGCTTTCATTTATGTGCTTTTATTGATAGCTTTTTCGTGGATTTTTTGATAGCTTTTACTTGAGAGCTTATTTTACGGGCTTTAATTTGAGAGCTTTTATTGAATCCTTTTTTAGAGCTTTGATTTTCATTTGATTTCTTTTATTTCAGAGCGTTTTATTAGCTTGAGAGCTTTTTCATATACTTTTTGGCGGCTTTTTTGATAGCTTTTATTTGAGAGATTATTTTTGCAGGCTTTAATTTGAAAGCTTTCATTTGAGTGCTTTAATTTGAGAGCTTTTTTGAGAGTTTTCTTGTGAGCTTTACAGATATCTCACTAGATTTCCTAGAAAATCAAATTATCTAAAACAAAGCTCTTCAAAGCTTCCGAACTGAAAGCTTCCACTCAAAATGTGGAATTTCTGGAAGCTTTGTACACCTTTTCCTCCCTAATATCTCCGCCTTGGAAGGACCTTGTGCGAGGAATTTTTGGAGAATCAAACACCAACTCAAGTGTAAAATGTCGCCTGTTTTTGACAATGAAAAACACTTTTGCAGACGTTTATTATGGCAAAAAACAATAGAATTCATGTTTCAAATTTATTCAATTGGCCATACATATTTCTTCACTGGCTTTTCATACCGAAAACTTTTACATAGAATCCAAACCCGCGCATTCTCTTTGACAAAAACTTCCTCCACATCGACTTTGGAACTGAGCATTGCGACTGTTGTATTTTTGGCTCGTTGAGACTGTCACAACACAGATAAGAAGTCTATTACATCGCATATAGGGACTTGCCCCCAAACCCCCTTAACTAACAGATAATTGCCTGAGGAATTTCAAAGGGGAGCTCTCGCTCCCGCCAATTTCCAACTCGTGACGTTGGAATTTGAAATATGCCGTATAATTTCACAAATTGATTCTATTGCTGTGTATATTTTCACATTTGATTGGATTACAGATCCTTGACTTTCTCGAATTCAAGGAAATTTAGGATAATAATTAGTCTTTGGACTCATCATTAATTGGGCGTGGAATAGTTCAAGGAAATATATAATTGATTGTGAAAATTATACTGAAATAAAAGTATCGTATAAAATTAACCTATTATTTTCTATTACTGTCCTTTTATCGTTTTTTTAAGTAAAAAATAAAAGGCTTTTGTATTTTTTTCCTGGAATTGTTTTTATTTGCATAAAAGCTTGTCGACAACTTGGATTGAGCCCTTTATGGAAATTTTCATTTTTCCAAGAACAATTTAATAACATTTTCCTTAATATTTTTTGCTGGAAAATTGCAAAGTATTTTCACAAACAATTAAAATCTGTTTGTCAATTTTCATTGGAATTATGAGCCATATTAAATTTTAAATTTAACCAAGGGGGAGATATTATGATCAAAAATACGTACACCACTTCCATATTTTGTATAAAAGCTCTCCAAAACTCTAATAAATAAGCTTTCATGAGCTTTTATCCTATCATTTTTATATTCTATACTAAAGCCTTTTAAAAGTTTAGTAAGAAAGCCCTCCAGAATTTTAAAGCTTAACTAATTTTCCAGATTTTTTTTTCAATGTTCGTAAATTTCTGTGTCAGTGCTTTACTGGAATTTTAGAAAGCTTAAAGCTCATGAAAATTTTCAAAAGCTCCTAAAATAATCTAAGACTCTGGAAGCTCTGGAAGAACTTTCCAAAGCTCCTGATCTTTCCTTGGATGCTTTCAAAATTACTTGATTTATCTAAGCACTTCCACTCTACTTCCTAAATCTCTCGCGCACTTCCAATCAAATGTACACCAATTCTGGCCATAATATCTCCCCCTTGAATATAACAGTTAATAAAAAGTATTTTTTTTTAAATTTTAAACAAGGGTTTTCCTTAAACACCTTATGAATAAAGTATTTAAACAACTATCGATTGGCACTTTATTGATACCATAAGAGATTTCCATTAAAAATTCAGCAATTCAATCAAAAATTTACCCTGTCTCAAGGTGCTCCGCATTGCATCTCTCAGTTGGAATTCTCACTATGGGATTACCATTTAATTTGGAATTTATTTAAATTCCACATTCAACGTGGATGACGAATTAATTTGTAAAGTGAATATCTTATGTAATGGGGAAAAGCATTTCAATATTGCCAAATGTGTGAGTGCCTCGTAAGTGTATGAAGAGCGTATTTCAAAATGTTTAATGAAGTTTGTTGTCTCAGCATCCACTCTTCAGCATTTTATTTAGCCTGCAACTGTGAATGTCTCTGAATCATTTTCCCTTATAGAAGGGATTTACTTTCGTCCTTAGGAAGGTGGGGGTGATAAAATATTTAAGAAGCACTCACGAGATACTTTGTTTGGTCTCAAAATGAAAAGTCTCTCCTCTTGCTTCATGGATTAGTTTGTCTTTTCTTGTGTGTGTCACGAAAAAGGGGTGACTTTTTGGGCCATTTGAGCTGACACGCACCCATCAAAAATTAAGCATCTATTGAGTTCCATCTGGGGTTATTCTTGGTGTGATTCTCGGAATTATTCGGTGTGAAATTCAATTGACTTGATTGAACACTTGATTCTTTGAACAGAGTCCAATTTGACATAAAATTAAATTTCACCTCCCCTTTCGTGCTTTTCCTTTTCACATCACGGCGAAAAGTCCGTCGGGAGAAGAAACTTCCAGCCCCTTGAGGGTTGGAAAATTCTCGGTGTTTTCCCTTTTTTTCCACCCATGGAATTTCCTCCATATAAACAGATTGACACAAGTGATTAAGGAAGTTTTATTCATCGCCCAATAACTTTTGATTGTGTTCCCTTTTGGCTCTTGACGAAAATATTATATACATACATATGTGTGATATATGTTCTTACTTCTGCTTGTGACTGGAAACACACGAGCTTTTGCCACTTCTTGTCACTCCTTTTCGAGTCTTGGGCGAAGTTTCATCGTCAAATAACTATCAAATTCACAAAAACAGCGACGTCATCACAGCAAAATCCAATTAACTCCTTGAAATATATATCAGCAACATTTACACCCCTCCCCTCCCCTAAACTCTATAGCTATATTGCAATTTGGTGGGCTTCCTTTGGCGAGGAAGTTGCACAAATTGACTTTCAACACTTGTACCTGAGAATCTTGGGTGTCAACTGTGACAAGAAGTTGCTCGGAATCAACATGAATTCAGCACGAAAAGTTGCCTAATTTTCTCACTTGTCTGTTTGCCTTAAGGATTTATGGGATGTCTATTTTCCTGCCCGTGGGAGCTTTGCCAGCACTGTCATTAGGAACTCTCCTCACCTTTGACATAAGGTGTAATTGTATCTGAGAAAATATCGATGTTTGGATGTTATTTCATAAAGTAAATTTTGAGAATGTTCAAGGAGTTGTTTCAGGATCTAAATGAATTAGGCACTCTGACATGTCTTTGCATTTTTAAAAGGTCATATCGTCCCCAAAAACATATCAAAATTTCAGGGAAATCGGTAGATAGGTTCTCGAGAAACCAGGCTCTAAAGTCAAGTTGTTTTAGTCAGATATTTCAAAACATTCAAGGCCTTATTTCAAGATGTTAACGAATTAGGCCCTCTGACATATCCTTGCATTTTTTAAAGGTTTTTTCTTCCCCAACAACATATTAAATTTTCAGACAAATCGGTTAATAGGTTTTCGAGAAACCAGACTTCAAAGTCAAGTTGTTTTTGTCAAATATTTAAAAATGTTCAAGGCCTGATTTCAAGATGTTAACGAATTAGGCCCTCTGACATATCTTTGTATTTTTTGAAAGTCCTATTGTCCCCAACAACATATCAAAATTTCAAGGAAATCGGCAGATAGGTTCTCGAAAAACCAGGCTTTAAAGTTAGGTTATTTTAGTCAGATATTTTAAAAAGTTCAAGGCCTTATTTCAAAATGTCTAAACTACTCTCTAATGAGATTTTCCAACTGAGAAAACTTTCATTTCTTTCCAGAATTTCCTGAAAAACTATATCTGATAATTTTCCTAAAAATTTGTTACAATGTATGTTTCCCACGACAATATTAGCAAATATTGAGTTTGGATGGAAAGATTGAATTTTGAACGGCTTTTGTGTGGCTATGAGAGGAACTGAAAGAATGTACATATAAGGAGGGAACAATGGAGAT
>CAKKOB020003058.1:0-10159 GCA_918844115.2 Phlebotomus perniciosus
AGACAAGGCAAGATACTGATAGGTCGAAAATCACTAGGGACAGAAGGCTTAGAAGTTTTCGGAATAGGGGTGACAAGCGCGTGTTTCCAGTCATCAGGAAAAATAGAGCAGGTAATACAAGCGTTGTACAGGTCGCATATAATAACATATAATATTAGACCGGATTCAAAAGATCGCTGACGACGTCAGATTCGCTCGCCCATTTCCCAATCTGCCATTTTGAAAATTTTAAAATCTTATTTCTTAAATTGCTCAGCCCCTGCGGTATGAATCGGTCTTAAATTTTAAAGTGCTGTTAACTGATGGGGCCGAGGTCTTTCCAAGGATAGCGGTACTTTACTTACTTACTTAGGTGGCGCTACGTTCCATTGAGGGAAAGGACCTCCAGTACCCCCTCCAGCTGGAGCGTTTTGGCCCGGTCCAAAATCTTCAGATGACGCGTCTCTCAAAGATCTAATGGTACTATACTTGCAGGCAATAGATAATGATGGGTTTTACTATGATCCTGTATATCTGGATCTTTGCAGGTCTTGAGACGTTCCATACTCAGAAGGTTGATCCAAGGCATTTTTTGACGACTTTAATTTCTTTTCATTCAGATTTTATCTAATCAGATATCTAGCGGTGACCTGAACTCGATACAAAATTTTTTAATTTAAAAACTGTCATATCCGGTTTCACAGGTTTGATTTTTATCATTGAGCACTTTTTTGAAATGGGTCACAGAATTTCAATTATATATATATATAAATGTAGGTATGTAAAAACCATTTCTCATTTTTCTTTTAATGGAGGTATGCCTGAAAATTTATTTTTGGCCATATTTACTCAGGAGGTGCTATATATCATACCGCTATACAACGTGACGTTATATAAATTAAAATAAAACGACACAAATGTGATAGTATGAAGTCTAAATATCTCAAATTTTCAAAACCTCATAAAGCATTAGGCAAATCCCTTCAATTATAGTGCTCTGCCCAAATCCTACACATAATATGTAAAATGTTCATTGTAAAAGGTTTCACCCAAAACCTACAGCGAACAACTTTCATATATGCAAAACCAACTAAACCTTCATGCATTACCGCACTCACCCTAAACCAATAAACATTCATAAATTCATTTCTTTCTCCAAAATATGCCAGCTAGGCAAATTATGTACATACATTGAAGTGATGAGAAATTGTGCTGAGGGAATGTATATATGTATACAAGCTCTCCAGAAAGCCATTTGAAGATCATAAAAATGCATAAAAAATGTAACTTGGATGGAATGCGCGTCGAGATACTAAAGATTGTGCTCTAGAAGAAATTCAACGAGTGCAACATTGAGTGATCATTTGTGGGCAAATCTTCTTCCAAAAGCAGTGACAAAATGTCTTCTCCTCAATTAGATGTAAATCCTCTTTTGCATTTCACATCAAAGTCCACAAATTGCCCAACCCATGAGACATATTTCTGCTGTTATAGGTATAAAATGTTTTAAGTGAACAACATTTAGAAAATTTCCCAATTGACCTGAAACACTTACCTGCTTGATATTTCAAGGTTTGATACTTACAAACATAGCCAGTTCAACTATGTACATACATATGAAAATGTAATTTAGAGAGACACAAAGTGAGGTGAAAAAAATGTGTTGCGGGGTTCCACCATCTGAAATATTCATTTCTATATGGGTTTCAAAATACACCACAAGACCCAATACACACATCGCATGGAATTTCATTTGCATATAATTTAATAAATAACATAAAGCTTCGAATATAGAATTAATAATAAAAATGCCTTGTTAATGTACGTTTTGTTCATTGATGTGGAAATGTCTGGAAATAATTAACCATTATATATGTACACACACGTAAAAGCATTACACAAAGCATAATGCCTGTTTTTATCATTTTCAGTCTTTTCACTTATATTATATATGCTGAGGCGAGTGTGTTGAAAAATTATTACATTTGTAGGTAAAACACCAAGTGTTTAGATTCTCCCGAGCATTTTTTTTTCTTTTACTACCCATGCACAGAAAATATACTGAAAAAATATTACTCATAACTTGCCGTGGAGAATTAAATTTTCATCAATTCGAGAATGAGTAACAAGCTCAAATTGAGAAGAATATATATGGTGATGATAGATATGGAATTGAGTAGTTTTTTTTTCCACTAGCCGTAGAGAAGGGAATGTAAACAATTGGTTTATCGTAAAACAATTGTATAATTGTATGAAATTCATTACAGCTTTTATGTAAAACATTTCATTTTAGTAAATATGATTAGTTTCCGGTGAAAATAGAGATCTTCAATTAATCAAATCTTCAGTCTAAAGCCGTTGATTTAAATCAAATGATTGAGCGAACATAACCTCACTCAAGGAGTAACTCAATCCTGGATTTAAAATAATTACAATTCGAATTTCCCATTAACAATTAAGAAGTGAAAAGGAATACCTAGTAGATAATTTTCTAATTTTATTAGTTAAACCAGTGAAGCATTTAATTGAAGCTTCATGAAATTTTTAGCTGAATCTTCTACAAAAACGATATAACCTCAAAATTTTTACTGGAAATTTCATTACGGAAGCTTCAAAATTTCTCGTAGAAATTTTGTCAAGCTTCGTATACGGAAGCTTCAAAATTTCCCGTAGAAATTTTGTCACTCTACGGAAGCTTCAAAATTTAGTTAAGCTTCATGTTGCAAGCTTCAAAATTTTACAGTGATATATATCACTTTTCATTATGTAAAATTGTTTAAAAAAATCAACAAACCTTGTATATCATGTCTTTGAGTCACCCCTTGACTACTTGTAAAACATATCAGTATTTTTTTATTGTCAGTAAAATTAAATTCGTTTATTTTATATTTGTGGCATAACAGATGAGCTTCACTATACCCTAAATTTGGCTTGAATATCTCAAAATTATTAACGAACAACCAACTGTTAGGAGCAAATTTTTAGGTTATGTGAAAGTTAGGTTAATGGAATTAGAAAAATTGCACAAAATTACTATCTCTAGTGTTAAAAAGTGTTTGATAAAAGAAATAATAAACATATTGCACTTGTGAAACCTAAAACAAACTAGAAGAAGCAACCAATAGACAGCAAAAGAACCCAAAAGCTTTCTCTACGCTCTCCACGTAGACTTTGCTAGAGAGCGTAGACAAAAGACTCATGGCTGGCAAATAAGGGGGCGACAAAGCAGGTCTCGCAGATAAACATAGTGATAGATTAACTAAAGATATTTATTAATAGTTCAAATGATACTCACAATTACATTACTGTGAAGAATAAGAAAAAAAAATGGGAGAAAGATAATATTTTTTGTACCAAAAAAAACAGGATTAAAACATAAATATTAGAAGAGAATCAATTTAGCGAAAGGCATTACAATTTTAAAAGAAAAAAAAAACTAAAAAAAGGAATTACAATTCAATTCATGATAAAATTGGTAATTAATTCCGTAAAATATTTCTAATTTGTCAACGCCCTTCCTTACAAATTAAATTTAAAACTTGTAAATCTACTTCTTGGTCTTTTTTTTTTCTTCAACATCGATGGAAAGATAAAGAGGGAGGGAAAATTGTGTGCATCATCTGCACTCTTCGTCGTGAAAAATTCTCTATGAGAACATCTTTATACAATTCTTCTTCTTTTTCTTTTCTTCTCTTTTTTTTGGGAAAAACATGATTCTGTTCATTCTTTTTTTTGGTGGCACTTACAAATCGTCAAACACCTTCCTGCGGAACACACAAACGTCTTTGATATCCAATTAGGGGGTCTCAGCTCAGTGCTGGCTCTCGTGGGCTCCCCTCCCCGCGCCCCAAGGCTCGCCTCACGATGGTATCGTGATGAGTTTTCCCTCAAAATGGAAACTCTTGGAATCGTCAGCCTGTGTGGCCGTCTTGGCCGTTTTGTCCTCTTTCTCGTGCACCTTGTGGTGCTGCTTTAGTGTGTTGATCTGCGTGAAGCGTTTGTTGCACTCACGGCACCTAGTTAGGGGGTCAGAGGGTGCAAAGTTTCATGAAATTTCATCACATGAAGTACTTCAGCGAAATTTTTCGATTAAATTTTCGAAATTTTTATAATGTTCTAAATATGAGGCATAATGGCCTTGTGGCTTGATAGCTGGGGCCGTAAAAATTAAAAGACAAAAAAAATGTGAGGCATAAACATATTTGAGGTTATCTGAGGATTTCTTACATTTTTCACAATTTTTAGTGAAATCTCATGCATGGGAATCTTGATTTATTATCCCGAAACGCACTCCTGACCACGAGCAATGAAGAACAACACTAGCAATCCGTTTAATTTGCAAATATGTCCAAAATATCCCCCGATTTCGACGGTCATGCAAACGTTATTTTATTATTCTGAGCTTTTGGGACAAATGACGTCCCGCTGTTTGTCTGTCTGTACCGGGTCTAGGGCTCAAACAGCTGCATATATTATGCCCAAAATAGACACAAGCATTAGCTTAGGGATCAACCCGAAAAATGAGGATCGGTATCAATACACACAGGGATCAACCTAAAATTTGGGAGATCAAGTTGAGTTTCTAAATTCAAATTAGCGACACCAGCGCCAGTGCTAAAAATCACTTTGGGTATTTTTGGGTTAAAAAGCCCATCCCGCCGTTCAGCTGGGGTAGTACTAGTGGGGCATGCTTATGGCTAGCCTATGGCTATGGCCAGCCTTATGGCTAAACATGAGCGCAAGAGAGAGCGACTCTGGGGTACGATTGATAACGAGCGTCAGTCGGGAACCACCAGTCGTGCTGTAGGGACAAAGAACAAGGCGTACTCTCCAAAGGCCAGTGATTGGGGCTTGGTCGAAGGATTGTTGGCAGTCAAGGTCGCCCCAGCATGTTCTGGCAATTTGTTTGTAGCTCTATTGCTACAATATCAGAAGTGAGATGCTTCAGAGAAAGCATCTAGAGAAAGATGGTGCTTCACAAGTTGCTACAAAATGTTCAAAGAAACAAGAGAGTGGTCAAAGTCAATTATCGCAAAATTCCAAAAAGCAGAAAAAATGGAGTGACGGGGACGACATCAATATGTTTCTCTCCAAATGGAGGGAGAATTCGAACTCAGCTGAGAAAACTCAGCTGACAATTACAGAATCTGACAAAAAAGACATCGAAATGAAGCGATGTTTGAAGAAATGAAGAAAAATGGTGTCAACATCCCTAATCCTAAACCCTCAGTGTATGGTAGTCTAGGCTGATCCCTTAACGCCAAATTTTTCGGGCTGAGTATTCACGAGGATCAGCCTGTGTCTATTTTAAGTTTTAGGGTTGAAATTTCCCCCCCCCCTTTTTTATGCCTTATAAGTTCGGTCTTACTTGTCCGATTTAGACAAATCTGGGCTCGTTGGAACCGCCATTTCTCCTATTTTCAGAAAATGGTTTGTATATTGTGATAAGAACAGGTTCTGAGCACCTAAAACCAATTTATTCTAGAGGTGTAACTTTTGCAAGGGTCTTTTTGACCGAGTGTCCACGAGAATGAAAATTTTCCTGAAAAATTCCGAAAGGTCGTTTCGAAAGGGGAAGGTCCAAAGTAAACTTTGTGGAACAACATTTCCCCCCCCCCCACCACTCCTTTCTACCCCTATCAACCCGAAAATAAAGTCGGTAAAGAAAATCATTTCTTTTGCAAAATTTCTAAAATCACAATTTTTTTCCAAAATTTCAACCCATGAAATTTACATCAAACATCATTCCCGAATTTTGTGAAATTTTCAAAGTCTAACCCAGAGATGGAGGGAAGGAATATAGATAACCTACCTGTAGGGCTTGTGTCCCGTGTGGATGCGGGTGTGAACGGTGAGGTTGCTGGAGAAGGTGAAGCGCTTATCGCAGTAGCCACACTTGTAGGGCTTTTCATCTGCGTGCATCTTGAAGTGGAGCTTCAGGTAGTTGAAAGATGCGAAGGTCTTATTGCAATTCAGACAACGATAGTCTTTCAACTCCTTATGCTCCTTCAGATGCCTCTCCAGGAGCTCTCGGTGGTAGAATGGCTTGTAGCAGTGATGGCATTTCACCACCTGACTTGAGTCCTTGGTGTGACTGAGCTGGTGCTGCTTCAGCTGATTGGGGTCGTCGAACACTTTGTTGCAGTAGTGGCAAATGTGCCACTGCTTCATGTCCTCCTGCGGAGCATTAGCATGGATCTTCATGTGGTTCCTGTACGTAGAGACACTCTTCAGCACCTTGAGGCACGTCGGACACTGGAAGGTGGGCTTTGGCAGCGCATCCTCGCGCACCACAACAATCCTGAACAACACACCCCGTCAGAATTTGAGGAACTTCGGGAAGGCAGAGAGGCGAAAATACTCACTCGGGCTGCTCGTCATTGTCCATCGACGTGCTACCGTACATCATAGCGTTGGTCTTCTGGTAGTCCACACTGAGATTGAACATCGACTCGATGCTTATCTTGCTGTAGTCCATCTTAGAGGGATCTAACACCACTTTCGCGACAGGATTGACACGGATTCTGGCCAGAAAATCAGCCACAAACTCGTCCACGAACGAGATCGATAGGCGTTGTTTGACACTTAAAATGTCTGCTGATTTTGACATAAGGAACATGCACAACGCATATGCTTCACACCAAGGGGCGGTCAACTAACGATTACGTAGGCACCATTTTCTGTTTAACACTTGGTTGGATTTTCTGGTATTTTCTACCAGGATAAGCCGCTTGCTTACTCTAATGATTCTTCGTAATAACGGATGGCCATTGCTTACGATTGAGGAAATCCTTCCGACCATCATCTGGTGGTGTAATCGGTATCTGTTTACCATCAATGCTACCTATCGTTTGCATTATACCACTCAGATTCTGGAATTTCTGGGCAATCTGAGTACATTCGTCGGAGCCAGGAAAATTTACCACTTTCTGTAGTGATCATTGATGGCTTTTACGACACGGTGGAAATGCACACACACAATGCTTTTATGCACCCCAAAAATGTCACGCTCCATCTCTATACTCACAATCACAAGCAACTCCCAAGCGACTTGCTTCTCGACGGGCACGGGGGGCGTGGGAGAAAGAAAATTTGGTTGAGGCTTGAGTATTTCCTCCCAGTTCTTCAACAATTTTCCAGAAGATTTCTCTCGCGATACCCGGAATGCTTCCTTAAAGTGGGTTTCCGGTGCAGTATCTCTAAACCTTATCCACAATGCATCACTTCGCACACGAGACTTGCTTCTCTTAGCTTGTGTGCTCAAAAACATTAGCATCATTTCAAAATATTTCCTCGCAAAACACTTTTCAGCATGTAGGTTCGTCGCTTGCATGATATTTTTCAGGGGTGCGTTGGCAGCATTGTCAGTCGCATAAGGGTTTCCAAACGGCTGAGTTATGGCTGTTCTTGACCAGCTTCATATATGAAAAAGCTGCTTCACACTTATAGATGGTGGGGAACACTGATAAGTGCTTTGACATTTCTGTAGATCTCCGAATTTTTTTTTTAACTTTGCCGAAGCGATTGGTGAAATCGATGATGATCGATGTTTGAATTACACCAGCAAAGCTTCCGAAGGAGCTGTCTCCTTCCGTATTGATTTCCTTACAAGCTGGGAGATTAGAGAGGTCCTCGATCTTGATGTGCATCATCATCTTCACCTCGAATTCATCAATGAGCTCCATAGTCTTCTGTAGAGTATGGCTGTTTCCCTAAAAGTAGGAATTAAATTCGACTCATCAACGGCCATAGAGCCCATAGAGAGAGCTGAGGTGAAATCGAGAGAATGTTTCACTTCAAGTGAAGTGAATGTGATAGCTCTAATATTAGTGAAAAACGTTAGAATTAGGAGAGGTATCACCCGGAATTTCACTTAGTACATCATAAAGATAATAAACAGAATAAAGATATTATTATTATTACTCACTCGCAATCAGTACAGTGACAGTGAATTTTTATCGCTTTTCACCGATTTCGAATACCAAAATTATCACATCAAGTGATTGTGATAGTATCACATAACGTCTCTCGATTCCACCTTTGAACTGCTCTTGATCTTATCCTTTAGCTTAGCTCGTCCTTTGCCATCTTATCCATCTCCTTAATTCGCCGAGCAATTTTATGCCGAAAACTGGGAATTTCATGACATATTTCGCAGCCTCTGGAATTCCAGCTCTTTTGAAGATGGCGACGATGGCGACCATAAGATGATAACTTCTTCTTCGAAAGAAATTAAGCCAAATCATAAGAGGCTGCCTTGATTCTAGCTCTTGGATCATTCAGCCCGCCACAATATCGTCATATTTTGCACTCGGGATTGGATTATTCAAGTCGTTATTATCAAAATGGACCTTGAAAATGTAGAAAAAGGAAAAAAAAGGTAGCAACTGCAGTTACGCGATGAGAATCACCAAAACAATGCTCAATGTGAAAGAATAAAGCTTATACCTCTTCGACAAGATGATTAAGCTTTGCTGCATATGCTTGTGCTTGTCCCCTGGATGAGGCGGCTGCTTGTTGTTCTTGGCCGAGTCACCAGGGCCGAACTCTCGCCAGCGACTGTCATTTGGTGTTATTGATTTTCTGAAAAGTCATGTGAATTTCCTGTGAGTCTCCGTGTGTCCCGAGGATCCACCGCGATGGACTACACCAAGATGAGCATGGACATGGAGTCCGTGTTCAATCTCAACATCCTGGACCACCAGACGTACTACACACAGTTGCCGATGGGAGTCGCGCCGCAGCTGCCTCCGGACGCCCGCATAGAGTGAGTGCTGGTCTCTTCATCGCCGCCCTGCCTGGTTTCCTGGTCAGGAGGTGCTAATTCGCTTTCTCTTGCAGCTCCGCACCGCTCATCATTCCCAAGGTGGAGATCTACGAGCAGCCGCCACCGGAGGCGCCACCAGCGATGCAGAGTTCGCCGCAGATGGCGCCGGAAGGGCAGAACAGCCCGCCGGCGGGTAGTTTTCAGTGTCCGCACTGTTTTAAGGTGCTGAAGAGCGCCAAGACGTACAAGAGCCACCTCAAGACGCACACAGACAGCCGGCCGATGGCGTTGCCGGACGCCGAGCCGAAACAGTGGTGCGTGTGTAATTACTGCAACAAGGTGTTTTATGATCCCAATCTGCTGAAGCAGCACATCCCAACGCACACCAAGGAGGCGCTCCACAAGTGCCAGTTCTGCTATAAATCCTTCCCGGAGAAGATCCACCTCACGCACCACCTCAAGGAGCACCAGGAACTGAAGGACTACAAATGCTTGAACTGCAACAAGACATTCGCGTCGCTCAACTACCTGAAGCTCCACTTCAAGATGCACGCAGATGAGAAACCCTACAAGTGCAACTACTGCGACAAGCGTTTCACGTTCTCCAGCAACCTCACCGTTCACACCCGCATCCACACGGGACACAAGCCGTACCGCTGTGTGGAGTGCAATAAGTGCTTCACGCAGATCAACTCCCTGAAGCAGCATCACAAGGTGCACAAAGATGAGAAGAATGAGAAGTGCAGCTTCTGTCCCAAGACCTTCCGCTATGCCGGCAACCTCATAACACACATCCGGACGCACACCGGCGAGAAGCCGTACAGATGTGAGTTTTGCGGGAAGAACTTCTCACAGCTGGGCAGTCTGAAAGGTCATCTGAAGCAGGAGAAGGCGCGACTTGGCATTCATGAGTGAAAGAAAAAAAGAAATACTTCCTCTCGAAAAAAAATATACACTCAAATCTCTTATTAACTACTTGAATGTAAAATCACTTTGTAAAACAACCACTTACATTAGAGTTATTGTGTAATTTATAAGTTTCGTCGTAATTTTACCACTAAACATTGAGTAGATCTTATAGTCTCTAAAATGACTAATAAATTTTAAGTGCCACAGAGAGAGTCTTTCAATTTACCTCCCCCACCCCCAAATTGCTAGCGGTAAAGGTGGCGGAATAAAGTTATGGCCATAGAATGAGCAATTTTAACGAAGTCCTTGTTATCTTGGGATTTGATATTCTTGCGAGCTCATCAAAGAAGCAAGAACACCAAGAATATTTTTAGCTGGGATTCCCTAATCCCAGCTTATTGTAATGGGTCACCAAAATCGAAGTCAGCCCCGAGACCCCGGACTAGGGGCGCTCCACGAATTAGGGTCCCCACATTCCGAAAATCATGTGCGCTTCAAAAAATT
>CAKKOB020003059.1:0-10156 GCA_918844115.2 Phlebotomus perniciosus
CGACGCTCTTCCGATCTCACGTTTTCCAAAATTACCACTAAAATAGTGATGTAAAAAATTACCCACTATTATAGTGGTAATTTTTTTTTACTGTGTATATGAAGTAACAATAAGTGAACGGTCCCTAGAGGACAGCCTCAATGTATATAAAGGCCTGAGAGAGTAATAAAGTTCAGTTCATTCCCACTCTAGATCGCCTGCCATACGTTTCAATGTTCAAATGAATTTAATACTTGTGTTTGATTTTTTGTGTGAAGTAAACTGAAATATTACTTTATTGACTGATATTTCGAGCATAATTGTCTCTAATTATGTGTACTGATGGCGAATTTGGAGAACCGTTGACTTCTGGATTTATATCTTCTGTGTCATTTGTATCATCGTTGTCAAGCATGGGAATATTTCTTTCTTTCATTAGATTATACAGTATGAAGCAGCTGTTAATGATATTTTCCGCTTTCACGCAGGATGATACTGCAATTTTCTGGCGCTAATCAAGCAGCGAAAAGTATTTTGAATAATCCCAAATGCCCGTTCGATAAGTTTCCTTGTATTCACTTGCAGGATGTTGAAAGTGATCTGGTAATTCTCAACTGCATGCCGATATGGAGTTAATAGCCATTGCTCTAGAGGATAGCCAAGATACCCCAAGAGATACATGGGCTGATCTACCCGCCAACGTTGTTGTAGATAACTCGAGGAAGCCCAAATACTGGCGTCGTGACATGCTCCCGGAAATGTTGCGTTCACGGCTAGGAAACGTAGAGAGCTATCACACACAGCTTCAACATTGATATTGTATGTACGTTTCCTATTTCTGAAATGTCTAGGGTGATGAAATATATCGGTCTTTGGAGGAGCCAAAATTGGGATATGGGTGCCATCCACTATGCCAATAACATCGGGCATACCCAAGTCCAAGAATCCATTCTTTGCTCGTGTAATCTCGTGCTCAGTGGTCGGAAATTTCACATATTTGGCCATATGCCTCACAAGTAGATCCGAAATCTTTGCAATAGAGCGGAAAACCAATGGCTGGCTCATATTCACCCAATTGTTGTCTCCTACGCAGAGCTGATAAGATCCCGTGGCGAAGAAATTGAGTGCTGCTAAAACTCTCTTGCAGAACGGTATTATCGAGGTCACATCCTCGTCATGGGGCTCCAAATCTTCTATGAGTTCTTGGACAATATGAGGAGGAAGTCTGAATCGACTCATAAATGCTTCAGGAGTGATGTCAAACCAATCACTTTGGCATCTTAGATAGCGCAACCTTCGTGCATTTGCAGAGCTGAAATAAACAAAGAATATTCATTAATAAGATGATATTTTTCTGTATTTTTATGTTTACAATACTTACAGAATTTCCTGCCGTTCATAAACATCCAAAAAAATGGTCACAGCGAGAATTTGATCCATTTTAGTGGCAATTATTTCTTCACAAAGTGTTGTTAAAAGATTTGACAGCATCTCAAAACTCACTTTTTGTTTACAAGAAAATGTATGGAGTGCTGCAAGATGAAAAAAGAATTCTTTCGGTAGGAATTGCAAAACTTTTATAGCGATATTGTAGAGTTTGAAAAAGGTCTAAAAAGATTGGAGAGTACTAATCTTTTAGATCTTTGAATTCTTTCTGCAGGAATACCAAAAATCTTTTATCTCTTCAATAACAAGAAAGACTTGCACGCGGAATTGCAGCCTGAGATTGAATATTCTTATGAAAGTTCTTAATAAAATGTACAAAAACTTACATTTTCTCTTCTAACTTGCAAATTTGAAAAAGATCACAGCAAATCACTTTTCTTCCTTTTCTTACTTGCTTCTATCTCTAATTCTGCGATCTTTTCTTTTCACCGCCTCCCAAATGACTGATGAGTTAATAATTTACTCAGGTGAATATTCAACATTTAAATTGACGCAAACAAGATTTCTGCTCTGTTTGTGTTCCATAAAGATAGGATATTACTTCTTTGAGTCGGAAAATGTCAATGAAATTTTTTTTTTAAGAGAGTTCATGTACGTTTGAAATGACAAATTCATGTTGAAATAATCATTGATTTATGAGAAAAAGTCTAAAATTAAGTTGATTGTGAGATATTTTGTCAGATTTTGCGCTTTTTATTGCAAATTTCTTCGCAGTTTCCGAAATCGATCAACGCGGGAAAATTCCAAAATTTTGCAAGACCCGACTGACCCAAACTGATTCCCCTTTTTCCCCTTTTTAGTACAGCTTGTTTGTACGATAAATTATGGTGATATTTATTGACTTTTTTGGCCTTATTTATGAAAATGAGTACCTAATGATTTTGAAATCATTTTATATTATTTTCTTAAAGCTCTATAAAACAATGCAATGTAAAGAAAAAACTTTATGCTTATGTTTTTATTAATTTATTATTCTGTAAATTCTTATAATTTCTAGTCTCATCTCTCAAACATTTTATCCAAAATCCGAGTCACTATCGCGATTCTTAGCTGCTTCCTTCTTGTACTTGGCGTTGACATTGAGGTATCTGTGGTACAGCTTTCCCTGTGGTGCTCTTGTAGCTGATTTCGATCGGGGTACGTAGTAAGTGGCCTCAACTTCCGATGGGAAATGCTTGATGATCTCCTTCACGTAATACTTCATTTGTTCCACGGACATCTTCGGCTGCACAGTCATGTGGAAGTCCACAATGATCTGGCTGAGATAGCATTGCTCTTTGTTCGTGAGGACGCAATTCTTCTCGTATGAGGATAAAAGTTTGATTCCTTTCAGGGAGTTCCTCAGGAGTTCTCTCAGATTGAATTCTTTATTCTTCAATGGAGTGGCGACTCTTCCATTTAGAGATTCTGTCGATGACTCCCTGCGGGAGAGCCTGTGGGAGGAGGAGAGTCTCTGTGGTCGCTCAAGTATTGGAACCGGAGGTGTTGATTCTGGGAACAGAGGTTCAAATCCATTGTGCTCCTTCCATCTTCTCAGGCACTTCCTGAACAGGATTTTTTCACCGAGTTGACTGTCGTCGTTGAAGATTATCTCCATATCGGCTAAGGTCATGTGTTCTAGGTGGTCAAGTCCTTTGATGCCGCAATAGACGAGGCGCTCTAGCGTTCTGGGAAGAAGTCCCCAAGATTGAAACACCTTCAAAGCGTTCATATCCTGAGGCAAATCATTTCCCGGTTCACCCTTTGGTTCCACGTCAACGAAATAGATATTGCTGGTTTCGTTCATAGTTTCTCTGACTATTTTGAAATTAGAATTTTTTAAAGATTTTTATAAACAAAGTAAAAAAGCGTCTTTCACTGACACTAGAGAGGGGAAAGCAAAAGTATCTAAATGTTAGCACAACGTGTTTATAATGTTCCCCCTCCACAAGAAATTTAGCCGGTTTATACAAAACCAATGACAAGTACCAATACTGTATCGGTACTCAACAGGTATTTTGTGTACTTATTAGGAAACGATATTTTTTTACTATATTCAATTTTTTTGCTTCCAAAATCCATAGGATCTGAGTAAGCTCCTATAAACCCATGATGAGTACCGATATTTACCACTTGTTTTTTTTAATTAATTAAAAAACAATTTTTTAATACCCAAATAAGTTTATTGATGCCAAAAATGCAACATATCAGTTCAATTGATCTTTAATCATTTAATGGCAACTCATTTCCAATCAGCTGACAAAGTCCACTCTTGGTCAGCCGGGTTTGAGAGGGGAGGTAAAGTGACCCAAACTTTTTAGTACAACGTGTTTATCATTATGCAACGACTTGTAATGACTAAAAAATTACAGAAATCATGTAAAAATGAACCAAATCTACCTAATATTTGGAGGTATTTCCCATCTACTACACTATATTACATGTTACTTCGCTCCCGTTGGAGCCTCGCGGCGTAGGTGCGAGAGATTAGGTTCCACGAATCCATATAGCGATCCATGCACATAGCAATGCATTTCTGCGAAAGAGAAACTCATTTATTAGAAGATTTTCCCCATGTAGACAACTTTTCAATATTCTTACTTGTTCGGAGGAGTCTAAGGAGGTTCCGGGCTTATTGATGCACTTCCTGAAGCACTTTTCGGTCATTTTCTGGAGATTTTAGGAAAAAATAGGGTTATGTTGATAGAGATTAAATTTGAGGTTTTCCTTATTACCCCTAGTAATTCCTGTGCATGAGCCACAGCCACTTGCTGCTTCACCTGATCCATCAGATCGTCTTTCTGGGCTGACGATAAACTCGATAGGCCACTTGTGTCCATTTTTCAGCAAGATATTGCAAGAAAAACACGGAAAACCCCCGAATATCAGCAAAGCGAGTGTCACAACTTTTAGTACAAGTTTCGTCAGCTTTAGATCTTTTTGGGTGCCATTCGCCGGAGGAGAAATTTCGAATGTAACGAATTTTAACCGAAATGATCTTTTTGGCAAATTCTCTTACATTTCTCTTTATGTAAAATACAATTATCTTATAGATAAAGTAACGTAAAGTAAAAATTCTGCTTGACTAGTTGAATAGTTTGAGCCTTAATTATTGCTTCATCTTCCTCTCGAGGGAGGAAATGCTTAAGCAACGGATGTAGTTGTACTGAAACTCTCTCGGACTGTGGTATAGCGAACGGGGGTGGTGAACCCGAAATCACTCTGTTTAAGCTTCTTCTTGATGCACACAATGGCACATCCGACGGCCAGACCGATGGTCACGACGGCGATCACTGAGAAAACCGACAAAAGGATGGATTTGGGCCGCAAGAATGGCGCTGGCTCGTAAATGGGAATTCTGGGAGTTCTTCTCATTTCTCCCATTGTACACAGGGGCTCCTTGTAGAGATCTGAGAGAAGAACTCCCGCCAAATCATATGGGGTTGCGCATTTCGCGCGATCATCAGTGTAGAATCCTCTTCTTCCGTGATGCTCCAACTCTTGAAGCGTGGACAAGAGGCGACAGTCACAGTGCCAGGGATTGTTCACCAGCTTCAAAAGTCTCAGCTTAGGAAAATCATTCTCCTCATCCTTTGCCTTAATGTCGATATTGAGGGTTTCCAGGGAGCAATTGGCGAGATGAAGTTCTCTTAGAGACTTCAGTGATCTCAAACTTTCAACGTCGAATTGTTGCATTTCCGGATTATTGCTGCACATGAGCATTTCCAGATGCTTAAGTTGGGAGAATGTATGTTCGTGGATCTCAAGGAGATTTGGCATGTTACTGATGTTGAGATGCACTAAATTCGTTAAACCCATGAAACTCTGCTCGGTCAGCTCTTCAATGGGATTCACGCCGATGTAGAGGGATTTTAGGGATTTTCCCAGTTGGGATAGGCTCTCGGGGACGGCTTGTAAGTTATTGCCTTGCAGCAGAAGCTCCCGGAGCTTGGGTTTCTTCTGGAAGATCTCATCAGGGATTACAGTGAGGCTCATGTAGGATAAATCCAGGTGCTATAAGAAAAGATAAGTTGGTTTTTAAGTAAAATTTCTTTCTGGTTGAATGAAAATCTTAGGAGAATTTCTATCGAAAGTTAATGTAGAAATTCCTTATATTTTTCTTAGTGGAAATTTAGGAAGGTTTTCACTTAGAAATTATTGTGATCTCTTACTGGAAATTTTTAAAAATTTCTTACTCGCAAATTAAAGAGATTCTGAAGGAAAATTGAGAAGATTTCTAACTGCAAATCAGGGAATTTTTTTTAATGTAAATTCAGTGATTTTTCCTAAAATTTGTTTTGAAGATTCCATATTAGAAATTCATGAAAATTCTTTACTAAAGTTTAAGAGAAATTTTGTCTAAAAATCAAGGACAAAAATCAAGATTTTTACTGGAAATTTAGAAAAGAATCCTATTGGAAGTCATAGCTAGTTCCTAGATAAAATATTCTTGGAAAACACAGAAAAATTGGGCAACTTTTCCTAGTGTCTTATAAGAAATTTCGTGCACAACTTTTCATTGAAAAACTTTAGGAATTTCTGGATTATTTTTAGAGTCCCACTCACCTCAATCTTCGACAACGATCCCAGAGCCCCAATAGTCATTGGATCCATTTCCTTGATAGGATTATGAGCCAGCGATAAAGTCTTCAATCTCGGTAAGTGTTCAAAAATCTTCCTCTCCAGAGATCTAATTTGATTGTGGCTCAAATTGAGCTCCTCAAGAGCAATTGGTTCATAGTTGGTTGTACTGAATCGCCCCCTAAAGGTGTCCGATCTCAGAGTCTCACCCGTGAGTTGATTCCAACTGAGATCGAGCCGCAGAATTTTAGGCACATCAATAAAGGCGTCCACCTCAATCACTCTCAATTCGCAGTGACGACAACTAAAGTACATGAAGTGATCGGATTGAGGAAGTCGATGGAGGGTGTTTAGGTCATTCCCCGAAAAGGAAGCCACGATGATTATTTCTGGAAAAATCAGGAATTTATATTGGGAATTTTTTGATATGAAAAATTAGTCATATACTAACCATTGGCTTCAATTGCTGGCCATTCAGTAGGAACATTGTGCATGCTCTTCGCAGAGCAATCGATGAGGTAGTGACTGAAATTGGGCTGGGACTCGTGCAGGACGCAATGACATCGCGAGCAAATATCCTTTCCAGGCTCAAAAGGCGCCTCATCGCTCTCCATTGTTGCCCCACCGGCCAAAAACGTTGAGCAAAATGCAATAATCTGCAAAGAAAATGTAAATGGCGGTTATTTTATGAATTTCCCATTCATTCTCCTCTCAGCCACGATGGCACTGGTGATTGGGGCTTCGTTTAGTAATTGAAAATTACATTTTTGATTGATTTATCCATTCGCGGGAGTTGCTTTTCTCGCGGGATAAAGCAAGATAAATTATTTCACAGGGAATTGAATGGGAAATGACACACCCAGTGGGGGATTTTTGGCGATAAAAAGTTATTTTAGGCGTGAAATAAGTTGTAACAGTCGCGGGAATATCAGTACAACAGAGCGTCTTAGAGCCAGCATGTGGGGATGTAGCTCAGGGGTAGAGCGCTCGCTTCGCATGTGAGAGGACCCGGGTTCAATCCCCGGCATCTCCAGCTTTTTTACATTTTTTTACACACTCATCTCGCTAAATTACATTACCAGAGTTATCAATTTAATAATTTTATGCTTTTTCCGAGAATTTTTCCTCATAAAATGGTATTATTCGAATGAAATTTCTTTGGACGAGCAACAAAGTGATAAAATAGTAATTTCTCGTGAGAAAACTCTATATAATTGCCCAGTGGTTTGCATTATAGCGCAATTATATCCATCAGAATAACATGCAAAAGATGCAAATGTTTACATCGTGAGCATTTGGAGTCACTTGAGTGGGTTTTCAGCCTGGGAGTTGTATCGCAGAGGCAGCTTATCGTTTTATCGTTATCAATTTGTCAATAGAATTGGTGGTGAGGAGAAGTCAAGGGGTGGTGTAGGAAGGCCGCAAAAATTTCTCAAAAGTGACGAAAAAAAAGAGAGACTCACAAAAATGCGCATAAAAATCCTCATTGTTCCCGTTTTTGTGTCCTTTGCCAAGAGATCAAGACGACTTCCTTGGATGACGATGGCGCGATAAATTGGTCTATTTTTGGTATTGTGCTATTTGTCCAACGTATAGCTGGGGTACAATAAATCACGAAAAAAAACACAGTCTTCTTCACGCTATCAAGGTAAATTTTGAGGTGAAGAATGTTCTATTATCGCACAGCACAGAAATTCATGTCACAATCTTCTCATGTTTCCTCATGTAACACCTCACGATCTGCACGCGGGAAAATGTGCTTTTCCGCCAAGGTGATGTTTTCACATTGCCCGGGAAATCACTGAGAGATAAACAATTAAAATGCACAGAAACTGGCTTTTCCGAGAGCTGGAGAGGCAATCGCGAGGGCTTCCAGTGACAAACTGTTGGGATTGTTGCTCACCTCATGGATTGTATGCCGCTGTTCTGCGATAGTGAGCGCCAAGTCGAATCACAGGATGACTCAGTCAGGCAATTGGATACGCTGAGAAACAATTCTCGGGAAATTCTCGACAGTAGAGTTTAATGCAATTGATTTGGCTTGGATTAAAAAATCAGACGGTTAAATTGAAATAAAAAATTTTTGTGCAATATAATTTTTGAATACCAGAATGAAAATCTCGGAATATTCAAAATTGTATGGAAAACGCGGAATACCAAAAAAAAGTATAACAAACACGGAATAGCAAAGAAAAGTATGAAAATAGCTGAATATCGAAAAAGTATGAAAAACCCGGAATAGTAAAAATGTATGAAAAATGCGGAATACCAAAAATGCTTCAGAATAAACCGCTGTATTTAAGACTTTGTGGAACATTTGCTTCCTAAAAGGTAATCATCCATAAATTCAATTTCAATTTCCTGAGAGATTTTCCTCGAGAAATCCCAGAGAACAACTTCAATTTTGCACGGATCCACCCTGTGTCTGTCTTGTGAGATTCAAGAGAGTGTGAGCTCGATAAACAAAGACACACAATTCGTGATAAGAAACCATGCCCAAAGTTCACCTTCTGAATTCAAACTAGACAATTCTCGAGGGCTCATTCATTCCTTCTTCAGACCTCTTCAATTGACGGCGCTTCTCATCACTTTCCCGCCTCCCCCTCATGCTGATAATTTTTTTTTCTCAACCGCTAAAGATGGAATTTTGGTGGCCAATTTCCTGATCTTACGTGTGTCGCGTGTCTGAGCGATAATTGCAGTGCTTTGAATATACATTGTCCGAAAAAACAGCCGGCAAAATGCTCGAGTCACAGTCCTCTGTGTCACATTCAGGTGTTCTCAGCACCTGGAAGGCGATCGCCGAGTGATCGGTTACGGCCGATGATCAGTGATCTGCCAGCAATTTGCGATGATTCTCAATGCAATCTGCTCACATTACCATGTAAGGTTTAATGGTGTTTTTTTTCAGCGCAGTTGCAGGACTGATATAGAAATTTGTAACTCATATCTTATCGATTTCTCGCTTTAGCCATCTCTTCCTATCGTTGGCAAAGGCATTTTTTCACTTATACACAATGGACTTAAGAATGAGTCAGACTTCCATGGTTGACGAACTTTTGCTTCCGAAGAAAACTTACCTACATATGAGCGATCTTGCGCGATTGTAAAATTGGCGAATTCTCGTAGAGGCACAATTAAATGATGAGGAGGCATAAAAATGAGGCTCCTAAAACATGGAAGAACCACAAGTGATTAGCAAAGTAATAATTTTTTGCTGTAAACGTATGTGGATTCTCATATCAATGACATCATTGACTTCAATGAGCAACAAGATCAGAAATGGCAAACGACAATGTTTTATTGTTTTTCTTCTCATTTTCTCTTTGGCTCCCATTGATTGTTTATGTTTTGCCAATGAAGAGATTAGAGCAACGACCAAGTGTTCAGTCTCACAATTACACAACGTCTTGTAAAAGTGGAGCAACGCGGGGAAAAAATCTACACATAAATTCTTATTTTCAGTAAATATTTTTTAGGTTCAATCTTAGGGATAAGTGCTGATATGAAATTCAAGATTAATAATTTAATTGAACATATGAGCAAAAATTTTTGCTGATAAGTTAAAGAGAAAATTCCTTGGAAAATTCAAATTAGGTATTTTATAATTTTCTTGATGAGAAAAATAACGAATTTACTTGTTATTTTTCAAATATGAATGAAACATTTCTTTTTCTAAGTTTTTTTTTTAAAGTTTTACAAAACTTTCTTGTGCATTCCGTGAAAAATGAAAGTCCTATATAGGGAATTTCACTTGAGCAACTTCATTCAATTGACCTATCAATCCAATCCACTTCGCAGACTAATCCGCTCTCTTTCTAAGTTCTACTGAATGTGGAGAAATGGAATATGTTTAGGATTTGAGAATATTCGGAGATTAACTAGAAATACTTTGTCTAAATGTGGTCTAAAAGTGTTATACAAACTTTTTTGTAACTGTTCCAAAATCGCCATATGAGAGTTCAAGAGTTAAATTTGTTTAGAAAGCATTTTCAAAAAACACTAGAAATGAGACTACAAGTCGCTTCAGTATAAAAAAATGGCAAAGCACACGCCAAGTTTAGCTTTGCAAGCTGGGATTCGGTGGGCCACCTCGGGATGTAATGCAATTCGCTTATCAGCTGAAACTTGGTGGTAAAGAGTAGAGTCGAAGTGTGACCGTATATGGAAT
>CAKKOB020003062.1:0-10151 GCA_918844115.2 Phlebotomus perniciosus
GACTTAGGCTTAAAACTACCCTTAATCTCAAAGAAAGTCATAAGCCTAAAGTCGACAGCTAGACTAAAGCTAAACTTAAGCTTGAAAGAGCTTCAGCTTAAAGCTATAGACTTGCTAAAGCTATCCTTAAGCCTAAAGCTAGACTTAGGCTTAAAGCTAGACATAAGATCAAAGATAGATGCCTAAAGCTAAACTTAAACTTGAAGAAAGCCCTAAGCTAAAAGCTAGACTCAGGCTTAAAACTACCCTTAATCTCAAAGAAAGCCATAAGCCTAATGTCGACAGCTAGACTAAAGCTAAACTTATGCTTAAAAAAAGCTTCAGCTTAAAGCTATAGACTTAAGCTAAAGCTAGCCCTTAACCTAAAGCTAGACTTAGGCTTAAATCTTGCTTAAGCATTAGTCTAGTCTTAAGATAGTCGTTTTAAGATATAAACTAGCCATTAGCTAGTTTATATAGCTAGTTTAGAATAAAATCGTTTTGCCCTCGAGGCTAGAATCCAATGCAAAGATGGCGATGGTCGCAATACAATTAAAGATCTTATGAACTCTTTTGGTCATTTTACGCCCAAAACACTTAAACTTTTCCTAAGAGTTTTAAGCTGTTTGAGAAACTCTTATAGCAACTGAATAATGACGAATGAGGAGCAGAGACAGAGGAAAATTTCAAATTGAAGAGGTGAAAAAAAGTTTTTTTCACCGCTCCAACACTCAATGGAAGAATTGTATAATGAGGAGAAAGGAAATAAATTGCTGTTGCTTCATTTGCAGACATTTGTCACTCTTTTAAACTAATTAGGAAATTTTCCTCTTCATCTCTTTGCCAACATCCCTCTTACCTTTTAGGGCGTGAGAGAAAGAAAAAAGGTGTGTTAAATGTGAAGAAAAGAAGAAAGTTTTTTTAGAAAGATTTATTTTCGTTTTCATCTTTTTGAAGAAAAGCAAAGTGAGGTTTTTTTTATAAATAAATCTCGTTGAATGTATAAAGTGTTTAGAAAAGAACACAATTTCGTAATCATTTAACTCTCTTCTATCATCCATTTTCCGGGCATTTTTCATGTTGTGGAAAGGTTCATTAAATGTAGGAACTTTTTTTTCTATAACTTGCACTTTAGCGCAACTCAATGACTTTTTCCAGTGTTTTCAGAGCAAGAGAAAAATGATGATAATTACACTTTTCTCATGTAAATTTGTATTTATAATTTTTTGCTGCCATTTCATTTGGCAAACAAGAAACTTGAATAGCTATTTTGCTCATTTTTCTCAACAACATCCCCGCAGAAACTTTGCAAATAAACCCCGCCATGCAGAAAATTCCTCAAGTGAATAAATCATTTTACTAATTACTTCATTATTGCCAAAGAGAAACATTATACGTTGTATATATTCCTCAAGTACCATCGAAAACTTCTAACATCGCGGAGTCTTTTAACCGCAAGAGAGATGGAAAACTTTTCCCATGGAACATCCCACTTTCATGATGGAAATTCTGCCTCATGTGGTAAAAGTTATTCTCTTGCGCGGAAGTATTTCGCAGTTATTCACTTGATTAAATTCACCGCCAACAACTTTTCCCAAGGAGACCCCGAGCTCTTATAAAATATCGCCTATTTCTTCAACAATTCAAGACCTCGCACAGTTTTGGGGAGGTTTCGCAATGGCGCGACAACCATAGCGTAAATTTACGTTGGAGCAGGAAATGGATTTAAACATACACTGATTGGATTTCCAGGATTTATTGTCCTTAAAATATGTTTTCAAAACCATAAATTAGACGGTTTCCCAGGAAGTTCGTCAGGAAAAGGGTTTCAAGAGATTGAAATTAATTCTTAAGAGATTAACGAGATGAGATTCTTTCACCACTAATGACCACCTCCTCAAGTTTAATCGCAATTTATGGATAGATAACCTAACTTTTGGTGTTTTTTGAATCCAGGAAGTGCAATGGGATCCCCAAAAGCAATAAAGAAAGCCTAGGATTCCCTTAAGAAGATTCACGATGTCTTAAAGGCAATAGAAATAGGCATAAATCACATTTTAATTGTTGGCCATAAGTGGTTAAAGTGATGGCCATAAGTGTGAAAAATGGCCGCATTATCAGAGAAAGTGAAATTTTTGAATCGGTTACCTATTGGTTCAGGAGAAATCACCTAGATATTCAGAAATACACCGCATCATAGTAATTGTATCCAAAATTTCATCGAAAATACGATGAAATTACCATAGCAAAACGTAGGTTCCAGAAACCTGATTTCAAAGCTCGGAAGTTATGGCTAAAAATTCCATAGAATCCGAAGAAACGCATTCCTTAATACAGAGTTAGATATGCTCGCTCGGAAGGGCAAAAATCTATAATTTGGTATCTTAACTACGAATTTTCGTTACAAACCTATGTCAAACTCAGTGCCGTTAATAACGCACGATTTATCGTTACAAACTAACGATAAGTCGTAGATCAGTAGATGACAATTCATAAAATGTTACCAAACGTTTTATCAATGTTACGTAACGATTAAACGGATATTCGTAACGATCAGCATTCCGTTAATAACGACACTACACTGAAAGAAAAAAATCGTAAAAAGTTCGTCAAAGGAGGTGAAATTTGTATGAAAATCAACGATTTCGGAGGTAAAAAAAGCTTCAGGGCTCCAAATCGTCAAAAATCGTTATTTTTTTTACCTCCTAGTTCGTCATTTTTAATGTCAACTTTAAAAATCGTAAAAATTTGTATTTTTCACCTTCAAGATCGTAATTTTTCAAAAACCCACGAAACTCGTTAGACTACCTCCCAGATCGTATTTTTTCGTAAAACCCCCCAATTTGTATAGAATAAATAAAAAGAATTGTAAATATCATTTTTCATTTGTAGTTCCCAAGAAGAAACCCCAGAGAGTTGTGGTTTGGTTCGCCGGCAATGTCCCTCGGATTTGAGGTTATGTCTGCATTACAGCTTCTTGCTTGGCCTAGCTTTCACTCTGACAAGAACTTCCTGAAGAGGACTCATTGTCCATTTCCTGGGAGGATCACTTCCACATCTTTTTCAGTCATGTGGCTGAACATATCATGCGTAATCACGTTCTCTGAAAATAGGCTCGACTCCGTTTCCGCGATGTACTCTCGGTCGTCATTTTTAGAAAACTGACACACACACTCGCTGAAATTGCGTTAGTGTGAGAGAAAAACGAGAAAAAACGAGAAAAACTGACGGAAGTTCGAAAAATCTTGTAGTTTTTACGAATTTACCTCCAAATACCTCCATTTACATGTCAAAATGAAATTAACAACCGATATTGACGAACTTCGTACGATTTTCTTACGAATCTTCATAAACGGTGATATGAATTCGAATTTAAACAAAAAATTCTTTCAACGATCGAACTGTTAAACTGTAAACCTTATCTTTCAAATTTCTACACATCCGAACAATCTTTAATTACTGAAATATGTTTATTTGTGCGTCATTTGGAAATTACGAGCCCCTCACAAGAGATGTTGAAGAACAAAATTCAATTGTCTTTCAATTTCCATCGTAAGTTGAGCATGAAAAAAGCTCGTTGAAAATTGTCAAGTGGATGACATCAACGTGCGATATTGTTGCAGCGTGATTGTGCTATCACTCGATGTACAAGAGTCATTTTGCTACTCGGCTGAATTTTCATTCGGCGATTTCACGTCCAATTACCCCCGTGACACCCTACAACAGGCCCAACCATTATTGCAATTTTCACCGTGTCCAAATTGAGTTAGACTCCCTGGTGATATTGTTGGATGTTTGCATGTGAATCTTCCTTGCTTATTCTTGCTGGCTGGTTGTACGCCTCAAGACAAGGGGGTTTTTTGGGGGGTTGTGTATGTGTGTGTAGGCGGAAAAATCGATTCTTTAGCGCGCTTTTCTCTCGCATAGAGAAAAGCTCCAAACATGAGGCAAAAATATCAAGATTTTCCAATTATCCATCCCTCAGCAAAATACCCTAAAGTTAAATTTTATTCATCATTTTTTCTTGCCTTCGCAATTTTCTTATTTATCAGCGAGAGAGAGAGAGATTTTTCCCAGGCACTGGCTGCATGAATTAATATCGAATGAATATTTACCATTCCTCCACATTTTGATGGATATATGATGAGAAATTTTTCAATCAAAATGCAATCTCGTCGCATTCATTTAATTATTTCGCAACCGATGAGACCACATGTGGAGCAAATCCAATAAATGGGGAGGATTGCAGAGGTTAGAAAAAAGTGCAAGGCGAGTTCGAATGTCCTGGCGATTCTCACCGTAAACGTGAGATAAATTCAATTTTCATCAGATTGCAATTTTTCCACTTGATATCATTTATAGCACACAGTCGATTAATAGGAGAAAAACAAATTCTTATAACATTGGATGTTGTAGAGGGCAGTAGAAGCGCTATACGAATTAGGAAGCTTAGACACGAAAACGTTTCATTCGTCCGCCATTTTGAACTTGATTTTGAAGGACCCAAAAAATCTTGTTTCTCAACTTTTATTGCGAGAATCTTTCCAAAAATTTGAAATTTTATAGTTGGGATCAAGAATATTTCAATGAATAATCCAAGAATATACCTAACCTCACATTTTTCTTCGATTTCACCGAAAATTTGAGCTAATGACGCCATTTTAGCATCATTTTAGACTTGTTTTGGTGGCAAATGACAAATTGAAAGACCAAAATGGTAAAATGATGACTCCTTCTTAAAAACGTAAGTACAAGAAAAATTTGGAAGATTTTGGAAGATTTTTATTTTCGGGCAAATTTTGAAACATTTTGCCTATTTTGGGGCAAATTTTGTAATATTTAGTCTATTGAAAAGATCTTGCTAATCTTCTGAGTATCAAATTGCCACCGATAGTTTCGCTATACGAATTAGTATCTCTATCCAAAACCTTTCATTTGTCCGCCATTTTGAAAGACCCAAACACATTGTTTCTTGAATAACTCATCATCTACAGCTCGGATCGATCTGAAAGTTTCATTAACTTATTGATTGGATCAAGATATATCAAAAAAAGCGATCAATCACTATATTTACGTCACCGAAAAAGGAATACGATGAGATTATTTGTCCTGTCTCCTCAACCCTTTTCATCATTCTTATCACCAACACAATAATGAATAATAGATGGAATAAAACTCAATTCAATTTTCTCTGTCGTGGCGACACACAGACATAAAAAAGGGAATAAGAAAAAGGAAAGTGTGAAAAGGGAGGAAAAGCCAGCATGTGAAAAAGGACTGGTGTGTGCAAATTTTGCCTTTATTGTTGAAAAATGCAAAAGAAATCCCTTTTTATTGGGTGATAAATAAGGAGCGCCAGAAAAAGGAGCCAAAGCTGAGAATGTCCTCATGAAAGAGAAAGAATAAGAAGTCTCTCTTTGCGCCATAATAGAGGATCATATCACAATTGGGGTATCTCTCTATTTCTAATGTTTGTGTGGGAATTTTATTTTCTTCTTCTTCCACCCCCACCCAGTGAGGGAGAACGGGTGCTTTTCAAGTGGGTTAGAATCCCAAAGAGGCGGGAGGTGAAAGGCATTTTCCTGCGCTGAGGTGGGCGGGAAAGGAAAACCTTCGGGGAAAAACCCATTCGAAAGGGATTAGTTTCACAAATGTTTGGGGCTTCTTTCTCTCACTCAATCCCACCCCCAACCCACTCAATCACTTCAATCACCACCGCAGTTGTGCCGATTGAATATTTCAGGAATTACCAATGAGAAAACCTTTCATACTCACAAAATCAATTGGGATTTTCTGACGAAAATCCCATTATTTTCTTTACCGTGAAAAGATTTTTTTTCTTATTATGAAAAGAAACACAAAAATTTAATTTTTCATCTTTTATTTCTCACAATTTCTTGCTAAATCAGTCTTAACAATTTTTTTGGACTCTTTAGCGAAATCAAACCACCGCAAACAACCACAAAATAAATAAGTACAAAAACTTAAGCCAAAGTCGCTCTCTTGGCCACAAAATCCCTATTCGTCACTTGACGATCTTTATTTGTGAATTTCCCATAAATTTTCCTATAACGACTAATATCCTGAGGACTCAATGAAGGTCTCGTGGTGGTCAAAGCCTCCAAAAGATGTCTCTGACAGAGTAAAACACTATCCGGAACTTCCTAAAAACACACAGAAAAAAAAGAAAAAAGGGAAAATCTAGCGGAAATTGTGGGTGAAAGGGGAAAGTCGCATCAAGCGCGCTTGCCATATCGGATAAATTGCTCGATTTGTCTTCAATTAACCTTCCCAGGAGAGTAACTCCATTGAATTTCCATCTCTCGCTCTTCATCCACTTCATCATGAAACGCTAATAGACAATAATTACCCCATCGAGTTATACTAGGTGAAAATTTTACCCATTTAACTATGACAGAGTTGAGAATCTCCAGGGAATTATTTTATAGGTTAGGATTAAAAAGGGGAAAATTTCGATGGACGTGTCTTTGGATGTCGCCGGACGAATCGCGTTCGATGAGTTAGTGATGTTACTGGGAAAATCATCGATTCTAACCTTAGTTCGTTCGCAGCGACAGAGACACGCACATGTCAAATTTTGCTCCGTATTTCTTTCTTCAAATTCATTTGTTCAAATGAGTTTTGCTATGAATTAAAAGTGAAATTGAAAGTTAAATCGCAGTATTAAGTCAAAATGGCAGAAGAGGAACACGAGGAATGATATTTTCGGTCATTCAGAGCCGGGTTACTTAACCCTTTTCCTTCACAAGTGGAATCAGAGGCAAAGTTATCGCAGTTGCTTACTGGCAATCCGCATTGACAGCTCTTTCGTCCCTTTCAATGGGTTTCCCATTAGTTAATTAGTTTGCTCTCCGCGAAATCAATCAGCAATTTCTTCAAATCTTGACTTGAATTTTCATCTTGCGATTTCTCTTGACTTAATACGGTTAGCGTAGTTCTTTCGGACGCCATTTTGAATTTCCCCGAAACCTGAAGATCGAGAAAAGATAGGTTAACCGGCAGACATCTTTGATTTCAGCGCAATCCTTACCGTTTTTAGTTAGTCCCACAAGACGATTTTCACAAAGGAATGCGGTTTTTGCCACTTTATACCCTTTACGTTCCCAGAGAACGTTTAAAAAATTCGACAAACATAAAATTATGATTCAGAAACATTAGAAAACCGCTATTTCTGCTTCTCGTGATAAATTTTAAATGTTAATAACGAAATGTTTCGGGCGTTTTGAGCGAAAAATCTCATCAAATATTGCCGATTTCCTGCATTTTGATCCAGAAATGCCTGGAATCCCTAAAATCTTACATCTCTCCCCTCTTCAACTCTGTTACCGCTTCTAATGGATAGTAATTAGTGCCTCCCCTCGCGTAACTGATAAGAGTAAAACTCACCTCGCTACCGGCGAGAGCCTCTTTCACCGCAATCATCGTGGCCGATGTGAGAACACTATGAATATCCGCTCCTGTGAAGTTGTTCGTCTTCGCCGCCATCTCCGTCCAGGACACATCCCCATTCAGCTTCAGACTTCCCGATAACTTCCCAAAGATCTCCTCGCGTGCCTCCGTGTCCGGCAACGTGCACTCCACCAGCCTGTCGATGCGTCCCGACCGCAAGAGAGCCGGATCCAGGAGTTCCGGCCTTGAAGTGGCGCCAATCACTGTCACTCCCTGCAGGGACTCCACCCCATCCAACTCTGTCAGCAACTGATTAACCACTCGATCCGTCACTCCGGTGGAATCGTGGCCACGTCTCGGTGCCAAACTGTCGAATTCATCGAAGAAGAGAACACAGGGACGAGCACTTCGCGCCCGGTCAAACAATTGCCGGACATTCTCTTCACTCTGTCCAATGTACTTGGCCAGGAGTTCTGGTCCCTTCACCGAGATCATCCTCAGATGCCATGCTTTAGCAATTTGTCCCACCAAGTAGGTCTTCCCAACTCCCGGAGGCCCGAACAGCAACACTCCCGCCTGATTCCTCAGCGGTGAGTCGGCAAAAATTCCTGCGTACTTCGATGGCCACAGGAGCACCTCTTCCAGCACCTCAGTGACCTTCTGCAGACCAGCAATCTGATCGGAAACATCCTCATCCGCCACCTCACGATTACTCTCGATGCCCTCGAGACAGAAATCACTGGTCACCTTCAATGTCTCCTTGAGACAATCCTCCGTGAATCTTGGCATCTTGGGATTCTCTTTGACACACCGGAAGATGGCGCGCTCAATGAATTGCATCAGATCCCCAAATTTGTAGCCCTCAGTGAGACTAGCAAACTTCTCCCAGCTCACACTCCCGCGAACTCCACTCTTTCCCGCCACTTCCTGCAGAATAAACTCCCTGGCGCCAACATCGAGATCGGGAATCTTCACCAAACGCTGAAACAAGTGCCTTCCGCGAGTTGAGTAAATCCTCGAGCAGAGATTCTTAACACTCCCCACTGTGGCGATCACGGAAATGGCAGCTGACGAGGTGAATTCCAGAATCAGACTCTGAATTATGTCAGAAACTTTGGAATAATATTCCGAATCTTGCGTATGCTGATCTCCAACATTCTTCGTCAGAACATCCAGATTGTCCAGCAACAGTATCGACGGCCGATGAGTGAGACAAGTTGTGAAAATGAGACGCAAATCCCGGTGGATTGACTCGGGTTTCCGGCCCTTATTCCGAGCGCAGAAGAAGATGTCGAAGTAGCAGTGAAAAGGCGCCTGAGAGAGTTGATCGAGAATCTCTTCGCAAATCCTTGACTTTCCACTACTTCCACCTCCAATGACGAGAAGATTCTCCGGCAGGGACTTCCTCTGGCGTCCATCCAGACAGAGATTGGTCTTAAAACTCTCCACGCATTCATCAACAATTTCCACAAAGGCGGGAATTCGGACGAAAGAACGAGTTTCTGGGCGTTTCTCCTCGTGGATCTCCTTGAAAACTCTCACTTCGTCGCTGACGAAGATCTTAGACTCCCTCACAATGTCTGCGTCCAGGAGGCAGTATCTAAAGAAGAAGCGATCCATGGAATTTTTTGGTCAGTAACCAGTAATCAGCAATGAGAGACGGAGGCGGATTTTGCTATTCTTAAGCCGTTTTTCAAGGGAGAGAGCTTTTAAGAAAATTCCTAAACATTAGAAATTTAAGCTAGATTAGCTGAAAGCTTTCTAAAATTTATGTAAAGCTCTTCAGAAATTTACAAGCTTTCGAAGAAAACTGGAAAATGTTTAAAGCTTTCGGGTAATTTTTAGAGTTTTTGTAGTTATCGCTAAGCTTTTGAAAATTCTAGAGAGCTTTTGCAAATTTTCTTTAAGCTTTCATAGAAAGATTTAAAAACCCTGCATTGAAAGCTTTGAAACCTTTAGAAACTTTTCATACAAAGCTTATTACATACATAGAAAGAATACATACAAAGAATCCTTTCATAGAAAGCTTTAGAAACCTTTATTAGAAAGCTTTTTTAGAAAGTTTTCTTGGAAAGCTTTTTTTTAGAAAGCTTTCTTGAAAAGCTTTTTTAAAAAGCTTTCTTAGAAAGCTCTAGGAATCGTTCTTAGAAACGTACTTAGAAAGCTCTTTGCAAAGCTTTCTAAGAAAGATTTTTGAGAAAGCTTTCTCCGGGAAGTTTTCTTTGGAAAGACTTTTTTTTAGAAAGCTTTCTTAGAAAGATTTATTTGGAAAGCTTTCTTAGGAAACTCTAACTTTCCGACCACTATATCTCACCCTTGTCGTTTTAATTATTAATTTTTAAACGGATTCTGCTAGAAATTTTATAGTAGATTCTGCTAGAATTATTGCAGAAATTGAAACAAGGACATTTTCTCAAGAAATTTAGCAAATTTTTCATTAGAAATGTTATTTTCTTTAAGAATTCTCCCAAATTTCTCCAATAAATCCAATTTTCAATAAAATTTAACAAATTGACTGCTAGAAACTTAACAAAAACTCACCTAAAAGTCTCTGGGATGAGTTTTACCGTCGCAAAGTAATTTTCTCCCAATTTAACTGTTTGCTCCTGATTCAGGACAATCGGTAGGATTTTCGTTGACTCCAAAATGAATCGCTTGAAGTCTTCCTCCAGCTCTTTCACCTCCCGGAAGCCAGATCGGAAGAGCGTCGTGTAGGGAAAGAGTGTAGGTCGATGTGTAGATCTCGGTGGTCGCCGTATCAT
>CAKKOB020003063.1:0-10150 GCA_918844115.2 Phlebotomus perniciosus
CATGTCTTCCTCAGCATTGGGAATTCCAAGGAGAGTATGAATATGGTGACGCCAGCGATGCAGGTGGCATCCAAGATTCCAGACATTCACGTCCAACTGTGGGGCAGTGCCATTCTCAAAGGTGAGAGACTCTTAGAGAGGGCGTGGCCAATTCATTTGGGCGGGGCTTATTACTGTCATCTTTCTGTCTTGAAGACTTGCACAGGATGTCACGGGACACAATTCTGGAGACGGAGGCCTACAACAATCACCTGGCGTTCTCGAAGACCCTCCTAGCGGATCATTACAACTGCACAAAGTCGCCGGAGCACAATCTCATCAACTGGTTCACGGGACTTCCTCCAGCATCCACTCCGGGCGCTGGCACCAGTACAGCTATTCCTGGCAGCGTGATGGACATGACGACAAACTCAATTTATCAGCAACAATAAATCTAAATATATAAAGCAGAACTTATATATAAGATCAAGTTGAACTCACTTCTCGTTCTCATAGCTCGTTGAAACGCTTAAGGCGTTTCAACGCGCTTAAGGCGTTTCAACGCGCTTAAGGCGTTTCAACGCGCTTAAGGCGTTTCAAAGCGTTTCAACGCGCTTAAGGTGTTTCAAAGCGCTTAAGGTGTTTTAAAGCGCTTAAAGCGTTTCAACGCGCTTAAGGTTAAGGCGTTTCAACGCGCTTAAAGCGTTTCAACGCGCTTAAGGCGTTTCAACGCGCTTAAAGCGTTTCAACGCGCTTAAGGCGTTTCAAAGCGCTTAAGGCGTTTCAACGCTTAAGAAAACAATTCAATCAAGTAAATAATCATTTTATTGATCTTCACTTCTTCTTCTTGGGTTCCTTGCGCGCCAACTCCAGCCCCGAGATCTTCCCCTTGGCCACATGGTAGGTCTCCGTGAGGAGCGTATGGACGAAGCGCACCTGATTGCCCTGAATGAGGAGTGAGTCCCCTTTGGCGCTGGGCGTCTGGGTGACTGTTGTGCTCGCCTGGACGCCCACCTTGCAGCGATTGGCAAAGTCCGGGATGAAGATTCCATGAGCTTCGAGATTTCCCACCAAAGTGACTTTCTTGTTGCCCTTCCGGGTGCCCAGAGTGATCTGGATGTTTGGCACCTTGTCCATCTTCTCCTTGGCGCGCATCTCGAAGTTTGTCGGCATTTTGGCGAAGATCTCCTGCAGGACGCCTGAGTAGCTCAACACACCTCCAACTTCTCGTCCACAAATCCCAGCCAGAGTTTCATCCAAGTTGATGAGGCGTCCGTTTTCCGCGTTGTGCAGGCGACGCTTCTTCGTGTAGGTCGAGAGATGTTTCTCCACTTCGCGCTCCTGCAATCCATCGCCGGATTTGCGAGAGAAGTTGCTGAAGAAAGCCAAGGTGGCGTCCGTGACGACGAAGATCTTAGTCATGGCAGTGAGGAGTTGAATAGGTTTCGGGATGTCTTCCTCTGGTTCTTTTTTGGGAGCCACACGCTGTCCGGGAGTGAATCCCACAAGTTCTGGATGATCAAAGTTGATGGAGATGATCTTCTCGATTCCCTTCTTCTCCTCTCGCACCTCCAGGAAGCCCTCCTCGGTCATTTGCTGCAGGAATTTCGTGACTTTCTTGTATTTCGTGTGTTTAATATTGAAGTTCTCGGGAGTTGCTGCCTGGACGTGATTGGCATAGAAAGTGCTGGTCAGGAGTGGCAGTATCAGTTGTTCTCTGTCCACTTTCAGGGCTGTCAGGAAAGCTCTCTTGAGCACATCATCTGGTGATTCCTCCTCAATCACAACCTCCTCCAATTTCTCAGTCACATCCTCCAAGACCTCTTCCTTCTCTTCCGGTTTAACCGGCTGTGCCTTCTCAGCTCCCAATGCTGGGAAGTCACTGGCTTTCAGCTCCGCCACTGCGCGCTCTCCAACGGGAATCTGAACACAAGCTCCTGGTTCAATGGACCACAACTTATCCCCGAACACATGGAGGATCTCAACACACACACCAGTCCCTCCCGACAGGTATAGATCATTGCTGGACTGAGAGAAAATTCCCACGGCGCAGGCATTCGCGTTGGAGGTTAAATTCACAGCCACCGTGTCACCGCGATTGTAGCCCGCCCACGCATGGGGGCCCTGGCCCTGCTTCACAACCCCCGGAGTCATTAGATTGGCCCCCTTGGCTAGAATCGGCAACACCGAGGGAGTCGTGGTGACGCTGGCCAGGAGATTCGGCACCACCCACAGAGCATGGACAGTGGGATAGATTTTCCCATCAGCGAGTTCAAAGAACATGGGCTGCTTATCCGCCAGATACACCCACACCGTCTCCTCAGAGTGGGTGATGATCTTCGTGTGATGGATATTACCGGATGCTGGGAAGATTCTGCCAAAATCCTCATCCGACAGCTTTGGATACTTTCCGGCAATCTTTGTCTGCAGCTTCTTCCGTTCGCTGCTGCGCAGGAGGAGCTTGCTCTTCACTTTAATGGGCTTGATGAACATCTTTAGTTACTGGGAATTTTCACTCCTCTCTCCCCAGGAAAACACGTAAATCCTTTGAGGTTAGATCACGTCTCTCGCCGATCCGCCTAATAAATCCATGCTTCCCGCCAAAATTCAAGAACCTCGCTCGAGAGAACCGTTTCCATGGCAAAATTCCAGTTTGCAATCAATAAAATGGCAGAGCAGAAAGTTACCAGGAAGAAGCTCTCCCCAACAGCTTGTATTTGTCTCCTATCCCGCCTAAAGTGCCAGGAGAACTACCTAATCAACATCCAGACGCCGCTGGAGGTGCACTTCCCGGAGGATGAAGACGCACCGGATGAGAGGAAGCTCCTGGCGGAGATTGACGTGTTGCGGGATCGTCTGGCTGAGGAACACCTCTCGGGCAGACGCACAGCCAATCACACCGTGGCCAAGGTGCGTGAGGGCATTGAGGAGTTCAAGACAATGGGTGTTAATATCCAGAAGTACGACTTGAAGGAATATCGAGAGAGAATCCTGCAAATTGAGGAGAATCTCGTGCGTGTCCAGAATATGAATAAACTCAATTTGGGCAAATTGAAATTTGAGAATATGGACATTGTGGCTACAATTCCACCAGCTGCGGATCTCCTCAAGGATGAGTGCAAGAGGCATCAGCATGTGCCCAACAGAGTGTCCCAGATGCGATCAGGAACCCTGAAGCCAGTGGATGAGGGAGTGTACAAGGATGTCAAGAGATTCGATCAGTTCCTTGAGGAGTTTGGCGGTCACACGGGTGGTTGGGGTGAGCAGGAGCACGTGATCTTCATGAGGAACAAGACAAAGTACCAGAATAATGTGAAGAGAATCAGTGAGGTTGTCCAGGAACTCATTCCTGGGATGTCACAGGAGGACATTGAGAATCACGATAAATGGTACGAGGAGTACCAAAGATTGAAGATCAACCGGAAGAAGAGCCTCGAAGAGTGGAGAAAATCAAAATAGAATGCGCTTGATCCCAAAGATCTGAGCCTGAAGTCTTGAGTTTCCGATTGATCGCAGACAGAGATTTCCGACTAATGGGAAGCCATCCGGTTAGAAGGTCGAGTCTTGAGTCCAAATCGGAAGAACGATATATCTGGCGCGATATCGAATTCAATCGACTGTCAAAAGAGAAATTTCTTTTGTTTTTACTGCTTTTTGGTGATTATTCTCGAACTATTTGCGAACTTCGTAAGTTAATACATTCCAAATCTTCCTCCGTGATTCCTTAGAAGACCTTGACTGTTTTGCACCAAAATTTATGGTTATCTTACCCCTCCGACGCGAGAACCTTGGCGAGAACCTAAGGCGAGAACATCGAGTCGGAAATCTCCGATCGATTGGTCTCATGGCTACCAATTTTGACCAATTTCAATTTCTGAAAATCAAACGATTTCTCTCCGATTCCGATTAATCGATGTTTCAAGACTACGCCCGCCTAGAAGCGTCCAGGTGCGTCCAGGCTTGATCTACTCGACCTACTCAGACACTCAGAAAGGGAAAGAAAACAAAAAGACAACTAAAATTTTCTACTCTGTATTAAAAGATCCCAATAAATTACAGATAACCTCAAAATCTCCATTTAATTATACATTTTTCTACCTTTCACACAAGATCGCAGGGAAACTCGAATGGAAGATCCTTGGAATGCTTCAGAATCCACTTGGTAACTCTCTCCTTCAGCTCAGGCGTGTACTCCTCGCTCCATCTATCACTCTTCCCGCGCCTCACGAATCCCTGTTCGCCATTGTTAAGCAAATGAATAGATTTCAGCTCCGTGCAATTCACAGAGTCGTTCTTTCTAAACTCCTCAATGCTCAAGTACTTCCTCAATCGTTCCACCTCACAATCCGTCATGGTTTTCCCCAGAAACTCCGCCACGTGCCTGATTGTGGCGGCGAGATTCCTATTCATGTCCTCATAGAACATGAACAGAACATTGGGATGATTCCGATGTTCCCAGCCCTCACGGATGTGACTCCAGTAGGGCATCCATGGGGCCAGATTGCGCTCAAAGTACTCCCAGTAGGTGGGAAAGTCACCCACATAGCCTTGAGTGCGATACAAACGGTTCAGGTGGTAAAACGACACGAGAACATCCCTCGGATTCCGGGCGACATAGACAACTTTAGCGCCAGACGTGAGGACGCTCGGAGGAAGCAATGAGAACGGGAAATGGGTCTTAATGAAGCGTTTTCCTGTTATGTGGGGCATAAATTTATATGCCGGCACGGAGATCTCCTCCACAAATGCCCGTTTCTCCGCTGAATCTGAATTGAGGTTCAACAATTCGGTTTTGGTTTCGGGATGAAGGAACATGGCGAACTCAAAGAAGGGGAAACGCTTTGTGAGTGGTTCTCGCTGAGCTCCGGCATAATCCAAGTCATTGGCTATCATCCAGACAAGCTCTTGTGTCCATGTGGTGCCAGAACGCGGAAACGTGGCCACCCAAATGTCATCAGGGCGGGCTTGGAAGTTGTAAAAGTGCTCAGCCATCTCTCTATATTGGCTGGGAAAGAACCACTTGTCCACGCCCACTTGCACGAAGCCTGTCTTCTCGCCTGGAATTAGGCAAAATGAGAGTGATGCGTAATTTAATGAAGGGGTTTGATTCGCGTATATTATACGGCGTAATAATTAGCCAATATTCAAATTTGAATATCAAAGAGCTCAATCAAATATTTGAACTTTCTTCACACAAATTTGGAGATTGAAAAGCGACAAAATGAGATTTCTCAAGATCAATTAGGTACTAATGGCTCATTCGACAATTTATTCAAAGGCAAAAGATTTGGCCAAATTTGGCCATTGCAAAATTATTTTTTTTGTAACTCATTTTTGCCAAATTTTTCTTCTGCTCATAAAAAATCAAAATTTAATGGAAATATAATTAAAACCAAGATTATAACCATTATCAGCAATAGACAGCAATTGATTGCAAAAAATGTTGAGAAATATTAATCGAATAATCGATTAAGAATGTTGGCTGCACTGCTTCGTGTAAATCAAATGAATAATGGTGTCAGTCATCTTGGAATAAAAAGTGAAGGAAATTGACGCGAAAATTTGTGTTGCAAATTGTGCAGAAGTTTATAAGTTCTTCAGATTTGACTCCTAATCAAGAATAACAGAGGGGAGGCGGATGTGTAAAGAGAGAAAGAATTTGGTCATTCGAGCTGGTTACTTTGTTAATACGATCTGTTAAATTTACAAACTAAGTATTGTCCTGATTTGAACCCTATTGAAAACCTGTGGGGAATTCTAGTTCTCGGAGTTTACGATCTCAATGCTGAAAATTGTGAAAATTCATCAACAAATCCGATTTGAGAGCCGCCATTATCATCTTTGAAATCATTAGAAAAAATGGAGGATTGGCCAAGTACTGAATTTGTGATTTAGAACATGATTTCTCTTTAAGAATGAAGTGTTCTTATAGTTTTGAAAAAGAGAAAACCGTGCAATTTACGAGAATTCAAAAAATTTGTTAAGAAATTACTCTGAATTAGGTATACTTTCTACATTTGGAATCAAGTTTTTAGATTTTAATCTAAAGAAAAAGAAATATAGATTTGATTAAGAATTTCTCTGTTTCATCGAGATGAAAAATTTGTGAATGTTCTTATAGTTTTGCAAAGCACTATATAATAATTTGTAATGTAATTCCAGAAGAGTTCAATAAGAATTTATTTATTTCTGGAATAAGTTTGTTTATGCCTTTGTAAACGAGTCAATCGTCATAAAATGCGCATTTATGTATAATTTTTCAGCAGTCAGCAATTTGTCTCCCAACAACATCAATATAAAGTATTTTATTTAAATGCCTTTACAATGCAATGCCAGCAATGCAAACTTACCTTTAAAGTCTCTAAGAAGTTGCTGATTAACATCCGGATCGACTTCCTCAATCTCAAATGGAAAATCGCGTTCACCTTTGTTGTTATTGAAAGCCATTTTCCACGCACTTGAGGTGAATTTTCCACACTAAATCCCGCGTTCAAGAGCCGACAGGGCCGACAGAGACGTCTTAACTGTTGAAAAAGCTGCGACAAACTGAGAAAAATGATTGACTTGGGATCGACTTGTCCCCAATTACACAAAGTGAAAGTCCAATTTCACCAAAACTCGCTGATTCGCTGTTATTTACAAAACACTCTATTTAACCGATGTAATTTTTAGTCATAACCCTCCCAAGATAAGCTAAGTGTGTAGTGGCCGCCCAGCAGTCCTTTTACAGCACCCCCGGCTGCGATGGCTCTCCCGGACGAGAGAGATAGTTGATCGGCACCAGACCCGATGAGCTCCCATCGATAGACGCCAGAGCCCAGCCCGTGTTCATCAGCGAGTGAAGATTTTGCACATCTTTCGGCGCCACTCGGATCACCTGACCACTCCGGATGGACAACTCCTGGGGGCTCGTGGCCTCAAAGTCATATAGGACCCGTGTGGGAATGTAATTTGTCCATTGTTGAGGATTTTTACCTGAACACAGGAAAAAAAAACGATTAAGAGTTACCTATTTGGAAAATTTGGCGAGACTCTTGCTAATTAACATGTTAATTTATAATTTTGCCAATTCTGGGGGTTCAATAAGGTCAATTTTAGGGAAGTTTTTGCAGATTTGTAGGAAAGTTTTAAGCAGACTTTAAAAGCTTAAGAATTTACCAAAAATTTGTTAAATTGACCAAAGATGTTTGTTATTTTACATTTAGTTGTGGAAAGACATTTGGATACAACAAAACATTTGATTAATCAAACGAGTTTCACCAATATTTAACTAAAATTCAGTAAAACTTTCGTTAAATTGACTAAATTCTCACTCAACAATGTTGATTCAACCAAGTGTTTTGTAGATTTATCAAATACTTCCTTTCAGTATATGGTCGGAATTGTAATTTGGGATCGAGATAACCCAGTTTAGATATCTTTTTTGCTCATATGTATTTGTGTTCTAAATAAGCAATTTTGATAACACAATTTTTTTTTAACTTGGAAGAAAGCCTCATCAAAAATTGACTACGCTAAAAATAGTTCGGATCAAAAGTGTCCAATAGGATTAAATTTTAGTCTAGCCAGTTTATGCAGCAAAGACTTAATCCGATTAGTGTTAAAAGTCAATTAGACTACGTTTAAACGCTTTTAATAGGCTGAAAATGCAATTTAACGCAATTAAACGCGGTAATAAGCGTTTTAACGGTTTAAAATGCATTTTAACACGATTAAACGCCTTCTAACGCTGGTAACTGATTTCAAATGGGCTTTAACTTAATTAAACTACGTTAAGACGTTTTAAATCGGCTTTAAAATGCATTTCACCGCAATTAAAATACGTTAAAACACTTTTAACCGGCTTTAAATGCGTTTTAACGGTTTACAATACGTTAAATTGCAATTAAACAGCGTTAAAACGTTTCTGACTGGCTTAAAATGCGTTTTAACGAAATTCAACGCCTTCCAACGCTGCTAACTCTATTAAAATTCGTTTTAACGTAATTAAACTACGTTAAGCCGTTTTAAATCGAGTTAAAATGTGTTTCACCGCAATTAAAATGCGTTTTAACGCAATTAAATGCATTAAAAAGCGTTTTAACGGTTGAAAATTCGTTTTAACGCAATTCAACGCCTTCTAACACTGCTAACTGGCTTAAAATGCTTTTTACTGTAATTAATCTACTTTAAAACTTTTTTAATCGGCTTAAAATGAGTTTTATTGCCATGAAACTACGTTGAAACACTTTTTAACGGTTTAAAACGCGTTTAACCGCAATTAGACTGCGTTAAAACGCATTTTAACTTATTAAATGCGTTTTAACGCAATTCCATCGACTGTTTTCGTTGAATTGAGAACAATCATCGTCCATATTTGAAACATAGGGAAAATCTGGATTCATATAATCCAAATCTAATCAAGAAAACAGATCGGACAATCTGAATTTAGATCGATTTTTGGATGAAAATCTGGATTTTCTGTAGCGTTATAAGCAAAAACTTTAATCAAACATTTGACTTACTTTCTTCAATGGATGTCGTCGAAGCGATCCCCAGGAACCTCATGATCAAGTAGGGGGCGGACAGGATGAAGCCGAGAAACAGAAGAACCGGCCAGGCGCTGCTCCTCTGACCTCCTGCCTTCTCCCCAACAGGTGGCTGTCCCCCTGCTTGCGCGGCAGCTGCTTCGAAAGCCGCTCCAAATCCCGAATTTGGTGGAATCTTCGACACTCCAAAAGTATAGAGAACTTTCCTCCACAGCCACGCTAATCCCCTAAACAGGGTGAAGGTGGAGAGGAATTGTCCGAAGAGGGCTCTCAGTTTGCCCACATTCGCCGTGACGCCCAGAATGGCCCTAAAGGAGCTGTTGATGGCGAAAAACGTGGAATCCAGCATTGAGGCGATATTCCCAAAAGCCGCCACGAGACTCTCTATGCTCTGCAGAGCAGGTCGCGAAGTCTCCTCAGCCATTTGGATGAAGCGATTCTCAGCATCCAGATCATAGCCGCCACGGTAGCCCCCATAGCGTCCGTAGCCGCCATATCCTTGACTGTAGTTGTAGCCGTTGAAGCCGCCATACCCGCCAAACGCCCCAAAATTCGATCCTCCCCCAAAGCCTCCGTACATGTTCTGGTAGCCCCCAAATGGTTGAGCCCCATAGGAGGTGATACCCTGACTGGGAGCCTGTAATCTGGGCGGCAGAGGAGGTGGCAGTGATGTTGGAACTCGTCCCATGTGTGTAGCAATCCCAGTCACGGGACTGTCCGGAGACAAGACGTTCCGGAAATTTGTCGGAGCATCCATTGTGTGTCCTTCAGCATCCATTTCTCGGCTTCTTCTAATAAATCAATCTGCAAAACGAGAGAGTCAACTTGAGATAAAACGAATGACGATGTGGATTTGGGCTTATCAATGGAAGAGCAAAAAAAAGTATTGAATGAAAGCAATTGACAAAGTCCAGAGGCTGATCTTACCTTGTAAATCTCCCTGACTTGGTGAGACTTCAATAGCTGCACTCCCTAAAACATAACTTTGGTATTTCAGGTGCAAAAGAGGGCTTTACACCTGGGATAAAAGGAGGAATATCAAGAGAGAGAAGGTAAAGAGCTGAGAATCTGAAATTTTCACTACTTTCTGACACTTATCGTGCTTCCGAGATACGTTTATAGGTTTCCCGGTGACAATTGGGTGTTTTTCGGTGGAAATGCGGTTCAACTTTCTCGGATTTTCTGGGAAAGTGTCTGAGCTGAGACTTGAGTTTGCGTCTCAGCTCTCCGGAAAGCGCGCAAAAATCAAAACAATTCATATTCCAAAACTTCCAAACCGTCGTTTCACGAAGTCATTCCATTTATTTTTTATCTTTATGCATAAAAAATAAATTTTCTAAAATCTAAAATTTAACTTACGCTTACCAAATAAACTAATTGATCCATTCCCTTCAATGCTGAGGATCGATTTTAGCAGCGAGTCTGAAATATAGAAAAGAAAAGAGCAATGATTAATAACGCGAATAACGCAAAGTGGATAATAAAATCTTTTATCTTATCGGAGCGTAATATAGAATTTTCTTATCACTTTCGCGAGATTATTGACGCTTTCACGTATTTTTCGCATCGAATATCGAACAAGAGGTGATTAATCCCATTTTACAAACGAATTTCTAGCAGAAATGTGATTTTCTAGCAGAAAT
>CAKKOB020003064.1:0-10145 GCA_918844115.2 Phlebotomus perniciosus
TTAGAAACGTTAGAAATGACTCTTAAGTCTAAATTTACGAGGGATCTTGAGTTGATGGCGCGGCGGAGGTTTCTCCCTCCGCCGGCGCCTCGCCTCACTTGCACGTCCTGGCCAGCTTCATCAGCTCATTGCAAATCTCCTCGGAGACTTCCTGGGAGGGCGGAATCTCCGACAGAACCCAGGTGTCATCCGTGCTGGTGAGCTCCTCCTGACAAATCGGACAGAACTTATTGTTGACATTCCACTGTTCGATGCAGGGACAGCAGTAAGTGTGAGCGCACGGCAGCAGCACTTCCGGCGCCCTGTCCAGACAAATACAGCATTCAGCTGTTGAAGTCTCCTGCCGACTGGCAGCACTTCCTGGACTGTCTGTGTGCGTTATTGTGTCCACTTCGTGCATTATCATCGAAGCCGCTCGATTGCGCTCCTCTCGATCCTCAACGGCAATCAGGGTCTCCACGTGAGAGCGGAAGGTGCGGAAAACGGTGAGGAACTGCTTGAGATTGAGAAGCTTGTAGCTTTCGATTTTCCGAGTGTCCACTTCCACTTTCACGCAAGCAATCTGGACAGTTGCCTTCCAGAGAACTGAGGAATCAGTGCCACGCTTAACAGCGAACACCAACTGATTTCCCTGGGAGTCCACGCACTTCCGGGATCTGCATGGAGAGCAGGAAAGCGCTTTAGATTTCCTGGACTTACAAGTGCTTTGCAAAGCTATAAGAACACCCTCAAATTCTTCATCTCGATGAAACAGGGAAATTTTTCATGGATCCTAAGTTTCTTTTTTTTCTTTAGATTAAGATCCAAAAACTTGATTCCATAAGTGGAAAGTATAATTCAGAGTAATTTCTTAACATATTTTTTGAATTCTCATAAATTGCACGATTTTCTCTCTTTGAAAATTATAAGAACACTTCATTTTTAAAGAGAAAACATGTTCTAAATCACAAATTCAATACTTCATTCTTTCTAAGAACCCCGCTTTCCCCTATATGGTTATCAGGATTAATAACTTTTTAAACGGTTTAAGCTTAGATGGGCGCTGACCATTTCTTGCCATCACCTCCCTGTAGTTAGTCAAGTTCTTCTGAGCTTCTTCCTGCTCAATTCCAGGACTTTCCTGCTTTCCGGATGCTCTTTGATCCCTCCCATTTTCTTATTCCCTCTTACATACCCCCATTTCCCCAACTCGGAGAGCTCATTTTGGATCGGGACACAGTCTTAAGGGCACTAACTAATCCCATCCCTTATCAGCCAAGCCTCCCACTTACAATTCATTGAGATCTTTGACGCACTCCTGGAACTCCTCGTATGTGAGTTGCCCCATCTCTGTAAACACCTTCGTGTGCTTCACTATCTCAAGGTGGACATTGTCCACTACCTTGTTGTGCATCAACTGATCGGGAATACTACTGTTCTGGCCCATTTTTCCGCAGAAAAACACCCGGAATCACACGCAAGAGAACTTCCTCTCAATAAAAACAAAAACACCCAATCGCCGCCAACTTCACGCTATTCCGGAAAAACAAATTTCATATGACGCCATATTGGGAAAATTTTATTGGCTGCAATTCTGCAATAAAATCATTTTAAAAGTGAATTTAGAAGTGGGAACTTTTACGTGTAGAGAATATCATTGATTGCTGTGCAGAGGGCGAGCTTGAATTTGATCTTCTGGCCAGGAGACATCTTCTGCAAATCAGGTATGAAGCTCTTGAGGAAGTTCCAGTCCGGATTGTCGTCGTCGCGTCTCGTTGTGCTGACGATTTCGTAGAAATTCTCCTTCGGATCGTTTCGGTGATCCGGGTGATCCTCATTTTCCGGCTGTATAATGCTGATGGGTGAGTCTCGCTTCTGCAGGATCAGCTGTTTCTCCTCATTCTCATCCAAATACTCAAATTGAATGTCTTCGCATTCCTCATCGATGGGCTCCTTCAGCACTTCCTGTTCCTCTTCGGGTTCTTCCGGCTCCTCATGTTTGTACTTGTACTTTTTGGGGGAGGACTTGATCTTGGACTGGGACAGCAGGGCTTTCCGCTTGCTGGCCGCCTCCCCAGCGGATGGCCGGGAGCTGGTAAATGAAATGGCAATGAAAGTTTCATGCAGAAAAACGCGCGGGAAATCACTTACCTGATAAAGGGAAGCATAAAGGCCATGTTCTCCTGGAGATAGTAGGGCTTCACGTGGGAAGTGGAGTTCCTCAGGGTGCGATTGTACCTCAGGAAGCTGATCCGGAGATTCCTCCAGCGGAATTTGCATTCGTTCTCTGGGAAGATATTCAAATTTTAAGTTTTTCATGTGTTTCTTGTCTTCTTTGGAGGGAATCTTAGGAATTGAGGACTCACCAGTTAATCCGCAGACCTTGGAGATTTCCTCCCAGGCAGACTTGGAGTATTTCTTGATGGCATATTCTGGCACAGTGTTGTCATAAAGTACGCGATGTTTCTTCACATTCGCCACTAATTTAGCATTTATTTCGTGGGTCTTGGCGTCCATTGGGCTCATCTGGAGCTTGTCTATTCTCGCCGGAGATGATCTTGGTCAAGGATTCGCTAAAAATTCACATGAAATCCGGGAGAAACACGAAACATCCGCTTGCGGAACGCGCACTGACAGCTACTTTTGACAGTTCGTGACGCTCCGGAAATTGGCGCAACAGCTGGAGATGGTGTCCCTGCAGAACTTCCCTGTCTCCCCGGGTGGGGAGGTGAGCATATGTGAGCAGCATGGGAGGATTTGTTCTTTACCCATCACGGAAGTGGATATCGGCAATCTTCCCACGGGAGAGGTAAGAAACCCCCATTCATCTTGCCGGCACAACATAACCTAACTTTTTCTTCCAGTTGGCGAAGTATCCCGAAATTAATATTGTCCGGGAACTCTTCCACACGCCCTCATCGAATATCCTGCATCGAGACAGTGGTAGGAATCTCATGATGCCGGTGCAGGAGAGTCTGCTCAAGCACGTCACCCGGACGTTCTTCGAGGACAGCTTATCGGCGGCTCTGGAGGAGGCAACAGCGTCTTCCAGTAATCTGGTGAGGAGCGCCGCCAGGTATTTGCTGTACCTTGTGAATGTGGGCAACAACATGAGGTACTTCCTGAGACCACATCTCAGGGATCAGACACTGGCCAGCGTGGGAAAGTTCTCGGAAACGAAGAATTGGCTCAGGAGTCCCGTGAGGTGCATCAAGTGGCATCCGCATTGCTTTAAATTGGCAGTGGCGGCGTCAGATGATAGCATCAGGGTGTTCACGGATGAACCCACAACAGTGCCTGTCCTTAAGGTAGGAACATGTTTTATTTATTCATTTAGGTTTAAAATTTGACGAAATCCGATTCGATTTTTCATTCCGGAGAAAAGTCCGTTACGCTTTCGGTTTGTCGGAAAGTTTCCGAAAGAAATATTTCTAGTAACGGTCATCTACGGTTCTATGGGTCCGATTTTGGCAGGGGCACAGGTTAAGCGTATATGGTCCGGGTAGAGACCTGTCTAAATCCCTAGCTAGGACATCTGCCTTGTAAGTCCTAGATTTCTGCATCTTTGAGTCAAGGCTAGTTTGGGAGTGTAAGAACGCAGTAAGACAACTGGTTGAACGGAATAAGGCAACACTTGCTGGGTGTCAGGATACACTGGTGTAAAGAGCAACGAAGCAGCGAACACTCTTGCAAAGGCAGAGGGCAGAAGCAAGGGCAGAAGATTGGCAGTTAAAACGAGACTTCGATGGATCTGCGTCTAACAGGAGACTTTGCTTAGCCAGTTGTTTTGGTGCTTAGGCCAAGCGCGATCCGTAAAAACTAGTCAAAACCTCGTCTTTGCTGCTAATCTTCCAGACTAAGCGTAGGTCTGTCGGACCCCTAAGATCCACGTACTGGAAAACGTTGCCTGCCTCAAACAAGCAAGAAGATTTCTTGTCTTCTCGAAGTCAAAAGCTAAGGAACTTCTCAGATTCAGCAAACTAGAACTAAAGAGCTTCGACAGACCTATGCTTAGCGTGGAAGTAAAGTAGCTACGGAAAAATCGGAACTCCGGGCCCACAAACACGAGCAAATGTCAGAGTTAGCCGACCAAATTGCGCATTTCCATATAAAAAGTCGGGGATATTTGTTCGGCGAACTCCGACGAATCGGTCCTATAATAAGGCCGATATCGGCCATTTGTGCCTGCCGGGTAAAACGAAGCTTTGACTGTAGTCTACGGATTACGCTTAGCCTAATATAGCTGGCATACACTTACGACTCAAGCCTCGAAAAGTTATATGTGGTAATGGAAAGGAATGAGACTTAAACCGTAAGTGTATGCCCGCTATTAGGATGTCAAACCTAGCTTAGAAAGCTGGGATTCCCATGGGCCAACTCGGGATATAATAGAATTTGCTTTTCAGCTGAAACTAGGTAATGAAGCTGGTAAAGAGTAGAGTCGAAGTGTGACCGAATTTGGAATCCAACAATGACCCTTGTAACTATAATACAAATATTCATAGACATTCTGAAAAGGATTGCTGTTACATCGGGATGAAAATTATATATTTTGTAGATGAAGGATTGCAGAAGAACTGTATGTATTTTATAGACTGGTCTTCAGAAGGGAGTCACCTCAATGGCTTGGAGACCCTTTGCAGCGGGCGTCCTGGCCGTTGGTTGTCAGAGTGGAGTTCTTCTGTGGTCGCTGGAACCCAATTCTCACATCACTCGTCCTCTTTCCCAAGCGACTCACCTCAAAAGGTAAGAGTCTATACAGTAAAAAAAGAAAAATAAGGATGATTAATGATGTTTGCGCGATGATTTTCTTAGTCCAAATCACACACCAGTGACTTCGGTGGATTGGAGTCCCAATGGCTGCCTTCTCGTGACGGCGAGTATTAATGATTCCAACATTGTCATCTGGGATGTTGATCAGAATAGGAGTAGCGCCTTGAGGCGCCTGGGGGCACCTTGTACTCACGTGAAGTGGTCTCCGGACGGCTGTAGACTCTTTTCCGCCACAATGGGAAATGTTTTTCGGGTGTGGAACACCAACAAGTGGAGTCCGGAGAGATGGACTGTGGGAGTGGGAACAATTCAGTCTGTGGCGTGGTCTCCGTGCTCCACTCAAATGCTTTTTGTTACAACCGAAGAGAACTGCCTCTATGCAATGCACTTCGTGGAGGAGCAGGTTTTCAGCAGTAAGTAAAAGTTTTCCCGCCAAAAATTTGCTTTTTGTGAGGAATTTCTGGGTTTTACAATTGATGAACAAAACCTCTGCAGATACTTCAATGCCGAAACAAGCCTTGGCGGTGGCGGACTTGGCCAGAACGAGTGTGGGTGGAGTTGATGTGGGTGGGAGGCCACAGCAAGTTGCTTGGTGTCCATATGGGGAACACTTGGCGGTCTCCTTCAGGGACACATCCGTCATTTCCATCTTCATCACGAGTATCTCAAAGCATAACTTCAACATTTCACCCTCATGCTTCCTCAATGGACTACCCGGAGAGTATCCCACGTACATATGCTTCCAACCGAGATATAGGAAGGTGGAGAGGGCCAAGTCAGTGCTCACAATTGGATGGTCCAGTGGAAGAATTCAATATTTCCCTTTTCTGTAATGTCGCAGGCATGGAATTTACTTTGTTCTTTATCATTTTTGCCCCCTACCTCTCTGGGAAGCGAGTGGAAGCATGATTTTTATAAGAGATTCTTTCAATATTAAAAAGAAACAAAATGTGTTTTATTTGAAAAATGAAAAAGAATGACGACAGCGCCCACTACTGAGGAATTCCTAGTGCTACTGATCATTAACAATCTTAAAAAATAATTTGGATGACTTCTCTGGAGAGAGCGTCGCTGCCTGCCTCTCGTCCCTGGACCAGAACTCAACGAAGGTGTGGACAACCCACAAAAAGGAAGAAGAAGAATAAATAATTTCGTCACTGAAAAAAATGAATATGAGTAAAGTCCATAGTGCGCGGTGAAACGGATTGCATTGTGAAAACGCGATTCAAATTCAAACCGTTTTTTGTTTTGTGCGTGTGACGCAAGTGAACATGAAGTGCTCAATTTCCGAATGCGAAAATCACCAGAGCGATGATCCCTGCATATCCTTCCACCAAATCCCTCTCCACGAAAATGGAAAGGTGGTGGAGATGTGGAGGAAAGCCGTGAGGAGAGGAGTGACAGTGGAGAAGGTAAACAAAATTGTCCGGGTGTGCTCCTCTCACTTTAGGGAGGAGGATTTTCATCCCACCCACGAATTTTTTACCGGAAGTTGGAGGTTGAAGAGGCGCCTCAAGAAAGGAGGTAAGTATATTAGGTGTGCGTCGAGGTTGTCTAACTTCTGCTCTCAGATACGCGGTCTTGTTGTAGCTCTCCTGTATAGAGGATTTTGACGAGATTCGGCCTCATTGGAATCGTTAGAGCATCGACTAATTTAATTTTTTTTCCGATTGTCTGTTTATCCCACAATTTTCCCAGTAAAAGCAAGTCCTGTTGGCCTCGGACGGGGCAATATATATATAATAGCTCCTCGCCAACTGAGTATTGCATCTCAAGAAGCATCGGGATCTGCGGTGGAGCAGCGCAAACCACAAAACCAAAACAATCTCTTTTCGACTCTCCTTGGTTTCATACTACGAGAAAGTTTTAAACGACTACTCCAAAAATCAAGACAAAATCGTAAATATATTTCTTTATTTGTTTTTTAATTTAAGTATCTTGCTTTCATGCACAGTGCACAATACAAATTTGTGGAAAGTTTTTGTGGTAAATACTTCAGAAGTTAAGGAAGTCCATCCCACATGAGTCTACCAGTTCTTATGTAAATCCTGCCTCGGAAGAATTTCAAGACTCAGAAGAACAATTATCAGTGACAAGATTTTTAAGATAATTTTCCGAAGGACCTTCCAAATAAGAAAAATGTGCCCCAAGCCTCCAGTTCTAACGAGTCCCCAAGCGATCGCCATTCTCCAGGATAAAATTAATGAGGAAAAGAAGGAAGAAAGAGAATTGGTAAGAAAACTCAATGAAGAAGAAGAAACTGAGATTGACACAACAATTGGAGGAAAAAGCAGAAGAAATTAAAAACGCGTCTTTACGAATTTTATTCTGACAATGGTGCATGTTAAGAGATGCATGATAAGTCATGCTTAATAAATCGGGAAATTTAACCAATTTTCCCAAAGGAACACAAGGTAAAAGCGAAATTATTTTTGAATTATTCCCGTATCTCAAATTTCTTTTTTTAAAGAGACAAAAAGAGACATGTCCATGGCGTAATAACGTGGCAAGAGCCGGACGAAGGAGGACGGTTAGTGACCTTCTTGTCTGGAGGTATCACAATCAAAAAGGACAGACAATCAAAAACTCCTGCCCCACAAAGTTCCCAGACTCCTGATGAGTGTGCTTCTCCTGAGGGTGACAGAACTTTCGAGACTGAAGTTCAGGATCTCCGCACTATGAAGTATAATTTGAAGGAATTTTGCGAAGATCATGATTTGAGTGAGTTCGAGTAATCCGAGGAGATAATCTCGATGTGGAAAGAGTGTTTTGATCATAGAAAGGATGACAGAATCTCATGAGAAGATGTCTTGAAGCACTAGCCTCTTTACGGACACGAAAATGACTACGTCTTGGTAAGAGGTCTTTTTAAATTTATAAAAACGCCTGGATTTGGATTCTGATATGGTATGTTCAAGAAGGATTTTTTTATACGTCCTATCAACAAAATCGTTAAATTACCTACATCTGCAGTGTAAATTTTCTCGCATCTCACTTAATTATAATTAAATTTAAAGAGCCGCCTCTGTATACGTGTACGCGGGTTGTGAATGTGTGTATGGGCACTTGTCATCCTTCGTGTGCGGGTTGCCAGCGTTGATTTGGCGAGTTGACGAAGGTTCGTTAAGTCTTCCTACCAAAAATTATAATGACAGTTAGCATTTCACTTTTCTTTTTTAAAGTGAGATGGAATAAATTTAGTGAAAGAAAACACAATTTTGCTTGAAATAACGTGACAAACTGTTAAGGAAATCAAGCAGAAGGAACACCAAGGTAGTATAGTATATTTGTTCACTTTATGGACTTCCAGAAACTGAGGAAAATGTGTTTCATCTTTCAGCAACGTATAACTCTTCAGCAGAAAAGAATGCTTCTCGAGTTTTTGGTTGAAAACAGAGAAATTCTATTCTCCTATACAACCTCCAATGCGCGTCAACGGCAAGAGGAGAAGTGGGAGGAAATTACCCAACAACTAAATGATCTCCCAGGTGCAAGGAAATCGACTTTCTCTCGCACCTCATCCACCTCTTGTTAACTGCATAAATGCTCACAAAATTATTGATTGGAAGCATTTTCTAGGCTGTGTGGATGTCGCTCTCATCGAGAGCATATGACGTCCGGCCAAAAAATTTAAAACGAAGAAGAAGAAGGAAGCATTTTCATACTTATCTTCACACAACTTGTAAAATATAAAACAAAATCCGCGGGTTTATATGGGCCAAGGAGAAGGTTTGCTGAATAAAAGGGAGGACATTCCTTGATCTAATGTGGGAAATTAAGGACATTAAGTTCATCAGTTCGGCCAGTTCGGCACAGTCTCAAGAAAATTCCTTCGGAATAAGAGAGAGCCTTATAGGGTGACAAATCGGTGTCTGTCGGCTCCCATCGGCTCACACATACACATGCAACTTAACAAAAGTGAGATAATTATAATTAAGCGAGCAATTTCAGTGAAACAGGGAGCGGAAAGGAAGAGAGAAGATGCATCAAATTCAGAGAAGCAAGGAAGAACTGGAAACAAAAATTACTCCAGAGGTGTAAGAATATGATCAAAGGCAAATGTTTCAGATAGACACTATATCACTTGCTCAGGAGCAAGCCAAGGGGGGAGTATTAAAAATATCACGACACGAAGCACTCAAACTCAGGGCTGACATTACAGAAGCAAAGGAATAAGATAACACATAAACTTATATACAGTCGAGCTCGACAAATTGCAACTTTGAAAATTGCAGCTGGCTTCGTACAGTTGAATTTACAATTTGTTTGTTTTCATTTCTTGGATTTGAGGTTATGTACGCGTTATTACTTGATTATAGTTGATTAAAATTAACTTTTCCTGCTTGTTAAATGCAAGAATTAAAGTCTAATTAATGAAAAATGAAGCGTAAATATACCACCACTACGATATGCGATAAAGTCAAAGCTGTCGAGCTTGTTAAATCTGGTGAATCCGTAAAATCTGTGGCAAACTCCTTCAGCACATCCGTGGACTCGATTCGCAGATGAAGGAATTTAATTTAAGGAAAACGCGGAACAGCATCCAGACAAAAAGTCTTGGCATCTTAAAACACCAGACATCAAAGACCTTGTTTATATGGTTTTGCAATATGAGAGACAGAGGTATCCGGACACTCTTCTGTACATATCTCTTAGTCTAAAACTGTTTTTTTTTCGCCAGGAATGCCAGTAAATGGGCCAATCCTCCAGGCCAAGGCGACGGAATTTTATAATTCCTTCAAAGACGGACCGGATTTCCAGACTAGTGGTGGATGACTCCACACATGAAAGAAAAAAAAATATGGGATGAGAAAAATAACCGTTTGTGGAGAATCCCTGTCTGCAAAAATGGATTACTTTCGTCTTTCATGGAAAGGCTGCAAAAAGTTGTCACGGAGGAGAACTTCTGTTATGAGCAGTTGTACAACGCAGACGAAACCGGGCTATACTACAAGAAGCTGCCCAACAAAACCCTAGCCGAGAAAGCACGGAAGAGAGCACCAGGTTTCAAGGTGAACAAAGAGAGACTCACAATTTTAGAGTGCGTTAACTCGACGGGAGGGCACAAATTGCCCCTTTTTGTTGTTGGCAAATTAGCGAAGCCATAAGGGCAGTTAAAAATGTGTCAAATTTGCCTCTGAAGTGGTTATAGTAACATAAATTCCGTTACATAATTTTGAAATTCTACATGCAATTTGCAAAAATGTAGAGGGCGCTTTTAGGTCCCAAATGATGCAAATTGAAAAACTCGACTGTATGCGTTTCACACAGCTAGGGTCCTTTTAAGTTTTCCACTCTTAATATTGATCCTCAATGGTAACAATTTCCCACTATCGCAATCTTCAGACGGCGCCTCCAGGACAAACATTTCCAATTCATTTCAAGTCATGCAA
>CAKKOB020003066.1:0-10143 GCA_918844115.2 Phlebotomus perniciosus
AAAGAGTCGAGATGGTGAGGGTGAAAAATGGCAAAATGATTTTTCCATCTTTGTCGTAGAGGCCAGCATGAAAGAACAATTGCAGAGAGAGATTCGTGGTTGGTGGACGAAACCCAATTACCGCTCCCACGAGAGATGGACACTGCAACACGAGGGCCAACAAATGTCCATGTCTTTTGCCCAGAGACTGGCAGTGGGGAGCTCTTCCCCCAAAAGGATGGTGCGACAAGGAAGCGACAGAGAAGCATGAGTGTATCTTATCGACCTCATCTTTCAATATAAAATACAAGCACATGGAAAGTCACCGGGGGGACGGAAAATCTGGGCGAAGATGGGGGGATTCCTCGGGCCAGAGTGACCGGATGACTTCCAACGACAACGATATAAATGAGTGTGGCCGAAATATTTTTATTGCCGTAATCGTGCAGTCGCCACAGTTGGGGAGCTGCAGCCCAGATAACTCACCCCTCCACCTCCCGGTCCCCAGCACATCTCCACCCTCGAGTTTGTCCTCTCAGCCACTTTATTTGTGGCACCACCGAGAGACGCTCCTCCAGATTTATACTCTCATTCGAGAGTATTTTTCTCCGTAACTTTTGTGGCTCCCCGTTTTCGTGTCGCCCCGGAAAAAACCTTGGATGAGGGGAGGAATTTGCTGGGCAAAAAAAATCGAGAGACACCAGAACAATTGCCATGAATTCTATCTGGGTGGCCGGTTCGCCTTTGGAGGATGGTCAATTTCATTTATTTTATGAGTTCACGTATTTTTTGAAATTACTGTCAAATGATTACTTCGCGTTTTCTGCACACTCATGCTTGCATTTTTCAAGCCAGCAAAAATTTTCCACTCCACTGTAATGAAAAGTTTGTGTAAAAAACACTGTTTTGTAACGGAATTTATTTCAACAATAAAATTGGTGAACTTTTTGATTGAATTTGCAGTCAGACGTAGGACGCGACACAGACGTGGGATAGGATCTGTCCACGATTCAAAAATACTCGCATTTCTTAATAATGAACATCATTATAGGCGCCATTGGTGGCATTAAAGACTTTCAAACTTAGGATGGAGACACTTTGAGCGCGGGAAGCTTTTTCCTCTTATAGGTGAGAGAATGGGCGATATCGCAAGACGGAAGTGATAAACAGTGGGTCTATCGGGCAGATGAGGTGAATTAATCAGCAATTAAGTGGCGTTGGTATTTTTCCTCAGCCAGAGCTCCAAGCATGGTGAATTTGAAAACAATGTCCATAATTGCCCTGTGGGCGTCTTGATGGTCTCCTCTCTTGCCATCAATAAGTGTCTAATCACACTTTGATTGTACACCACACAATTTCTTCCCTCACCATCGGCGGGGAATCCACGGAGGTGAGACCACAGAGGAATTAGTGGTAGAAAAAAAGCAAAGAAGTGAATGGATGAGTGATTCTCTGTTGAACGCGCGTTATCAGATTTGGCGATCGCCATCGTTCGTCTATTCAACTCTGAGTATCTCTCAATGTCTTGTTGCTAATATGAACAGCACACACCAACCGAAAGCATCATCAGTGAAGAGACCCGCACGCTGCTTATTGCTGCTGTCTATTGCACGATAATTATATATGCCATGTGATTTCAACTGTAACATTTCCTTTCGAATAAAAAATGAATTTTGTACGCACTAAGGTGTCTAAAGACAATAGATGACGAACACCGCTTGATTTATAGTGTCTCTCTCTCTTGCTCCCCCTCGACACAGCTCTTTTGCTCGCAACATAAAGAGCATTGGTGAACAAGTGAGTGAGAAGATACAAAACATTATAGTGGTATTATTAATATTGCATGATTTTTTCCCTCATTTTTATAAGCGTGATTTTTTTATCCACTCTACACATCACCTTACAAATAATTCCGCAATTATTCATATGAAAATGTCTTCTAATCTCTTTTTGAGGTGCAAGAAAGAAAGACGCGGGGCGACTGTAGAAAAATCGACATACCTTCCCACAGAGGAATTTGCCCATTGTTCACAATCCATCGATGATTAACAATGCAAACTTTTAAATAAACGAGGAAGTATTTTGCTTCTTTCTGGTTGATTTTAAGTTAAATATACTTTGTTGTCACTTTCAGGTGGCCACAGTTGAAAGACAAAAGCCAGATAATTATAAAATCGTAAAAATCCATTACAATTGCTTACAAGAGTTTTGTAGAGAAATACATAAGGTAGATTCACTACTAATGGCCAATCTAAGATTTAATTGCTTATAGCTAGCTTTAGAGGATTTTATTAAATCTTGATGGAATTTTGCAAGCAGTTGGCCTGACTCCGAATCATTAGCTAATCTGCTTAAAAATTGCGCTTATCTGACATTGTGAAATTCACTCAATTTACCCCTAATGGCCATTTTGTCTAACTTATGTATTAGACACTTCAGTTAAAATAAATCATTTCATTACTGATAAAAGACATTGTTTAAGGAATTTTTAAACATATTTTTTGCTATTATATTAAGCAAAAGTAAAGTTATCCGCAAGGTTATCCGACTTACAAGGTATTTTAATATCTGATCCTCTAAGAAGAGTAAATTACGGAAACATTTTCTACCACAATTTTCTAGAAATTTTCAGAAAAAAAATACACTACGAAAGGTTTGAAGAATTAAGTTAAGTGAAAACTTTCTAAACAAGCTAAATACGACTTCTAAAAATTCCCTATAGAGAAATGGAATTTTTGATGAAAATTTCAAATAAAAACAACATCGTTTTTTAAAGTTGAATAAATCACTTAAGTAACAAATCAAAAAGTGCTTTCCATTTCGTTACATGGTAACAGTCGGAATATTATATTTTTTGAACTTATTTTCAGAGGAAAATTAATGAACAAAATTGCGATTGAATTGGGGTGGACATTAATGGTAAACTCACCCTATAATCATATGCGCTAAGTATTACTCTATATATAGAAAATTACTGGACAATTCTGCGGAAGTTTCCAAATCAAAAGACAACAGTTGATAGGGTAAAATGAGAAATTTTGATATTACTAAAATATTTTAATAAAAAAATCATGTAATGTTTTAATCCCATCAACTTCCTGTAATAATCTAACAAGACACAATGCAAAATATAAAATTGTGACGGATGAAACCCATTGAGATGAGAGTAAAATTGCTAAACATAATCCATTTCATTATTACAAAATCACATCTAAAATTATTTCAATTGACTTTACGGTGGGTAATTTTTGGAGATTTTCATATATGATTTTTCGATGGCCCTTTTCCCCGCCCCCAAACACAATCTCTTAGTCAAATTGCGGGGAAAATAGACAAGAAGGCACTTTACGCAGAAATCTTCTTTCTCGAAAAAATCTTTTAAATATACAATTAAACTCTTCGTCCCCTCTTTCGTTTGAGTGCCGTTAAAGACAACAAGAAGTCTTGGAAAACACAATAAATAATCACTGAGCATGGCGAAATAGATTTAGAAACTATTTTTTTTTGTGAATAAATTATTAACATTGTTGGTGATGATTTATAACAAGTGGAAGAGGTGGTGTAAGTAAAGAAAAAAGGCAGAATTATGAAATATTTTCGGTAAAACATTTATTTTCTTATTATTCCTCCCGTATATACCATCTCTTTCATGTACAATTGAACCGTCGAAGGAGAATGCACATTCAGGTATTTTGCTTTTTGGTTGACTTCCCTCAGATGGTTTTTACAAAAAAAAAATTAACAATAACATTGTGAAATTTTGGCTTGTTCTTCGAGAGAGTGTCAAAGAGAGGGAGAAAGAATCAAATAATTTCATTTCACTTGTCATTTGCTCACTTCTTTGCCACTCTTTTTTCGCTTTTGGGGTTCCGCTTGGGAGAAATTCAAATGACTCCATGGTGTTATTATACCTGAGATAATGCTCTCTTTGACTGGTGTTTTGTGAGGAGTGAAATTTATTTGTAAAATTTACCTCATGATTGATGATAAGTTTTCCATCTTGTTACCACATCCAAAAGTACACACAATGATTGCGAACCACTTGAGAAAATGACACAGAAATGCTCATCACTTTGGCTCACACGAGGGAGCAAATATGCGATAACAGACAGTACATTTTTTTTCTTCACCACAGCGACAAGATAAAAGAGTCTTCCACTTTCTTTCTCAATGGCAGAGGGAGGGCGCGCAATGGTATGTGGGGAGATGTTTGGAGAAATATTAACGCTAACAGCCAACAGAGACACTCGCGACAAATTTTCGCGCAAAGAGATTTATTATTTAAAACATAATTCGCGAAGCGATAATCATAAATTTGTCATCTCTAATCCCGGCAATGAAACAATCGGATTTGCTATGAAAGAAATATTTCATATTGCATTTGTGTCGCTAAATAAATGAATTTTTCCCATTCCTTCCCGTTTCTTTCCTCTTTCGAGTGCGCGGATCTCCTCTTTTTTTCGTCACTCCTCATCCCATTCTCTCTTGCACTATGCTTAAACTCTTCAGAAATGGAAAAATTTTCACCCGTAAGTCCTCCGCTTGTCTTTTTTGCGCCCACCCATTCGCTTCCCTTTTCGAGACACCCCCATATCGATTTGCTCAACTCATAATATGTAGTGGTGGGGATGGTGGAAAAGACACAGGAAGAGTTTCACGCGAAAAGCTCACACATTCGAGAGAATGATAGCAAAAAGCTCTATGAGAATTTTTGTGCCACCCACACTGAGAGAAATCGGTGAGGGTGAAATGTGGGAAATTTGCAAGGGAGTAGGATGCATAAGAGGTATGATGGAAAACGACTCTGTAGATATGTATTAGAAAATGTAAAATGCTAGTCACTTGGTACAAAAATGGGGTGCTTCGCACCCACGGCTTCTTAGTATGGGATAAAGGCAACACCATCCCTAAAAAAAACTACCATCCATCTCAAGCCGAAAGAATATAATTTTGGTTGAAAAAAATTAAAAAATTATGGAAATCAGCAGATGAGAGTTCAGAAACGGAAGATAAAATGCCAAGTTTAGACTTGGCGGAGTGCCCCGAAACGTTGCGTTTCGGGAAGAGGGGGTTAACTAGTCTAAACATGGTCTAAAAGTCTTGGAAATTGAAAGACCTTTCAAATGAGTACCCACATGATGAGGTTAAGACTCGAGAACAACTTCCGGATAAAAACTGGTTTAAACCCGGATTAAGTTTAAACCTGTTTAATATTGTAGGAAATTCAAAGACATTTCCAATAAATACCCACATGATGGGTTTGGGGCGAGTAAAACCCTCGAAAAGAGAATTTCAAACATTTGACCTTAAAAACCGTTCGACGGAATGTATGGAAGTCATTGGCATGTATGGACGAAAAGTGCGTCTAATGAATCTACAAAACATATGTGAAAATGAAAAAAATCGTTAGAGCCGTTTTCGAGAGATACCGAAAACACATGTTTTTATAGGGGATAGGGGGGGGTTAGAAAAATGCAGGGCTGGTCCTGATCCCAGTGTCGACTTTAGGGCGGGGGGGTCCCGAAGACCCAAAGTCTCTATCTGCAGCCGTTTGGCCTCCAGGGCGGTTACAGACGGAGAATCGGATAAACGGAGAAACATTTGGATTGTAATATTGCCATTTTTGTGTCGGGGCAATAAAACCCACAAATTTGTGTTCAAAGTATCCCCGCTCTCCCTTATATGCTTCTACCGAGTTCCAAATAATTCTTCACAGCTGATATGGTGAATGTAAAATTCAGAAAGTGTATGTATTTGAGCTTCTTTTTCGTGCTCGGAAAAAGGAAGTAAATTTTCATGGGAGTTTTTCTATTGACGATCTATATGGAAATTCAGAGACATTTTTCACGCTAGATTAACATGATACCAATATACCAAAAAAACTCCACCGAAACACTTCAAGTATTGTGTTCTTGCTTTTTCTGAGGCATTTCACCAGGCACCTCCATCGCACGATCACGATATTGCGGCAACAAGATTTCAAGAGTTAGTCAATTGGGAATTGAGAAAATCTCATCTCGGATGAAGTGAAAGTCCTGTGATTTTGAAGGGGAGAGAAGGCAAAAAGTGCAATTATTGCCAAAAAGCTGAGAGATTTATCGGAGTCAGTGTAGCATTTGAGGTTTAATCTTATGGTAACACTCTTCACGATATTACTCAACATTCTGCTGGAATTTGCACCGATGGAACTGGTGGAAGTCATTGAATATATGCTCCTCTCTTGCTCATAGACACATGAGTATTATAATTCTTGTATTAGTGGCACGATTTTGTGCATCATCCGCAATGTTAAATTGTGGCCTCTTTCCTACCATCTCAATATTCCTCATCATCTCAAAGAGACACACATAAATTTCACATTCAAAACACTATCTCACTTAGTTGGTGGCTGCGAGGTGATCTAGTGTGATGTTTTATGTGATCATTCGTCAATTGTTAAAGAGTTCATAAAAAATAAAAACGAAGAAGAGCCTTCCATTTGTATCCCTTCAGTGTCATTTTTTTTCGCGTTCCTCACAACAATGGTGAGTGATGTTCATTCAATTTTGATTTATCTTCACATGCTTCTTTTTCCTCACCTTCCTCAATATTGAATTCCACTGAAGTGAATCAACAAACACGTGATCTTTCCTCTATAGTTCAAAGAAGATCTTCCTCGTGTTGTTCTCTTTGGTGTTTATAAGAATGCAAAAAATCAAATGAACTGTTTCTTTCACTTTCATAGCACGCAGTTCAAGGGGATTTTTTTTCACACGCTCCCTCCAACAAGAATAAAAAAACACAACGCGAAAGTTATCCGGGAAATCTTGATATAGGCTCTTAATTGAATCACTCCGCATAAAATTATTTTTTTATGTCATAAAATGTAAATAAATGATAATCATTGTTATTGTGTCTGGCAGAATGAAATACCTTTGTGAAACATTGAATTAAGGAAATACTCATAACTGGCTTCACTTTTTTATTGAAAAGAAAATTTTTATAATTTTATTTGCCTTAAATACTTATTTACTATCCCCAAACCAATCCACCGGACGTGGCTCCAAGAGTCCGAAAATACCCATCTTTAATTTTTTTATAATGTGCGTGTTAAATGACAGAGTGTAAGCTAAACTTTTTGGGATGAAACTTGGACTCTGAAGACACGTAAGGACTTATTTTTGATCCCTTTTTGATACCATTCATACAAAATTTCTCAATTTTTAAACTTCATTAAGTCAGAGTAAAGAAGCTTCTGGTCATGGAAAGTTCTCTTTCCTTTCGCCTTATTGAGTTCTCTTTCAAATTTATCTTACAGTTTATTTTAATACAAATTTTATTTTCAAAATTTACTTTCAAGTATATCGACGGCTTCAAACTGAACTATGCTAACTATATAGGGATTCCTTAAGAGTTAACATCAGTTTGGGACCGTCGATATATAGCATATTATGCTTTCTATGGTGCTGTCACACAATAATATTTTTAACCATCTTTGGTAATTACTATTACTGAAGAATGTCAAAGCAGATTTTTTCGAAAAACTCGATAGAAGAGCAGAAAATGCTGTTAAATCGAATCAGGAGCTTTTATGTACATATAAAAAAGCTCCTTAAGTTCTCTAATTTTACTTAAAGTTATTTTCATCTTTTCTATTTAAGTTCTCCTGCAAATTTTTTCTATAGATCCTTCACATATAGACTCAAAGTTAGTCAAAATTTGATAGTTTTCCGCATTGTAAAATGTAACTGTAAAGATATGTTGGTTTTTAAACCGCCGTGTGACAGCACCATTAAATCATTTCCACTGGACCCGAATCTCAACACAAAAATACGCATCTCGAAGCTGTAAGCGCCTCTTTTGCGTATATAATAAAAAAAATTTCGCAACACCAGTTACTGAGTAATTGTAGCCAGAGGCTATTTAACCAATATTTCCTATAGATTCTTCTATAATAGTTTTTTCACACTTTGTGGTTTTCGGCAACACATCAGTAAATCTCGAGACAAATTTGTCCGAAGAATAGGTACGTTATGTAAATTAAAGAAAAAAATGCTGGAAGGAATGAAAGTCCCCTATGATCTTGAGTACAATGCTGAAAATGCATTCTAACGTCTTTGCGATTATGATGAAACGTGACAATGAACAATGAAAAAAAATTAATATATTAATTGCATTATTTATCTTCTAAGCAAGCGTTTAATTGAATACTGTGTATATATTGTGGAGGAGAAAAACCGCAAATATCTCATTGGTGTTCTTGACACTTTTGCAGCCTCCATGCTCGGAAGACACGGTGTTTGAGGCAATTGTAAGCGAATTTTAGCATATTAACTCTCCATGAAACTCACCACGTTCGCTGGGTGAATAATTTATGTATATACGCGAACTATTTCCTCTCGATAATTTGTACCTCAGATTTTGTACACCAATAAATTTTAGAAGTCTCTCCCCGGAAATACTGAACATTCGAATAACCATTCCCTTTCCCTTTGCCCTTTAATCGGCTGGAGAGATTGAGAGAGAAAGATCACTCAGCGATTGTTTATTGAATAGGAGAGTGAGAAAATTTGCACACAATTTCACCAAACCAATTGATTTCACACACTTCTTTTCACTCTTATTGTTTATTTTTTTTCTTTGTGAAATTTCTGGCGCGAACGTTGCTGCAACGTTGCGTTGGGGTTGCATAGAAGTCGTATAAAAACAGATTTCCAGAAAAAAAAACCTTACGTACATTATGACTCGTGTAGTGGTAAGGCATAAATCATACATAATTCATGTAAAAAAATCACCTCCACTCAATATACATAAATTATTAAATAGAATTTAATTAAATAACGTCTCCGACAGATAATTAGATTATTGTCACATTCTTCACTCATCCATCTTCTCGCTTACTCTCGATCGTGTGAGCCTTGTGCATAAATTTCCCATACTACCATAACACTACCGATCGCGTCTTTTACGCAACTCATCAGAGTGCTCTTATCTTTTTTTTATTAAATATTCATCCAATTTTCACTTGATACGCACACATAAGAACTCCGATTAATTACTCAATCTTATCGAATGAGACACTTACTTCCTGTCGCAAAATCTCCTCTTGTGATCTCTTTTTTACGCCCTCCTTTGATATTCAACACTTTGTGTCTGTGATGTTGTGCAAGAATCAATTTGGGTAAATTTGTCAGTCAATTTACGTGGGATCACCGTGTGATAATCCAATGATCTTGCTCATGATGAAATCTCAATGAGATTCATATTATGCGGTGTCCAATTTCCCATTCATGTCGATCTTTCAGAGAATTTGAAGAAAGTTTCAGCATATGTTTTGGCACTATCTCTATTGGATTTGCCACAAAACACATGGTTTGCAAATTAAATGCGAATAGCATTAATGCTAATCAATACATTACGACAAGTCTATAACACAACTCGGAAACCAAGATTGGTCTTTTGTTGCACATCTTCTCAGCATGACCTCGATCGCATTTTCCACGGAGGCATACGGTAATATAATCGGAAATTATATGAAATTATAAACAAACAAGAAAGTGTAGGTAGGGGTCAATTCTTGATGATTACAATTTAGGGTGGAGTAACTCATTTTCGCCACCCTCGCGGATTTTCCGATTTACTCTTGCAATTATCGTTGGTTAAATTCTTCAAGTGTTTTTTTTTGTGAAACATTTCGTACAATTAAAGTCAAATATAATAACTGGAGAATTTCTGGAGGACTGCACCAAAAAAACAAAACATTTTATGATTGAAATAAATGTTCAAAAAATATAGAAAATTTGCAAGGGGGAGATATTATTAACTGAAGTCGTGTACGAACATTAGAATGAAAGTACGCGAGAATTTTTATAAGTGGAATGAAAATGCTACGATAAGTCAAGTAATTATGAAAACATGCAAGGAAGATCAGGATCTTCGGGAAGCCCTTCCAGAACCTTAGATTTTTAAGAGCTTTTGAAGATTTTCAGGAACTCTTAAGGAAGTTCCTAAACATTTAAAAAAGCTTGATTTGCTGAATGCTTTCTAAAATTTTGGAGAACTTTTGTATATTGTCTTAAAGCGTTCATTGAAAGATTTGACAAAAAGCTTTCTTAGAAAGCTTTGGGAAGTTTTATTATGAAGTTTCAGAAATCTTTCTTACTAAGCTTTAGAAAGCTTTATTAG
>CAKKOB020003067.1:0-10142 GCA_918844115.2 Phlebotomus perniciosus
ATGATATCTATACGATCTTTGCAACACAAGATTCAGTCCCTTTTTTATTCCATCTCAACAGTCACTAATTGATGCATTTTATTCCCTTTCTCACCATCTTCGCGTAGCGCAAAGGTCCTAATGTTTCAGGTTCCAGGGGCTTCTCAGTGTAGGTAGTAGTTTGAAAATGTGATAAAATTCAGGAATTTTTAAATTTAGTGGCATTTTTTTCGATTGTGAAAGGAGTTTTAGCAATTTAAAACATTTTTTTTTAAATTTTGGAAAATACCAATAAAGTTTGTTTTTGTGATTTTAAAAATTATCAGCCCCGGTGCAAATTTTTCCGAGTTTCTCATGCGGCATCAAAAAGATTCCTTTTCAGTAAATTTTTTCCAACATCTTTTATGGCGATTATTTATGGGCAGTTTGTCCTTTTGGATATATAGTCCGAAAAGTTCCCTAAAATGTTGGCGGCGTGATTCGCATGTTTCCACTATATAAAATAAAAATATTTGGGACTTTGAGACTTTACTTTAGGGTTTCTCTTTTTTGCTTCTCTGTCTCATGATCACTACAGTGAAACGACAACGAAGATGGTGGTCATGAGATTTAATAAAAATTCTCCAGACTGACTCTTTTTTTCTCGCTCCTCCGCACCAGCTAGACGAAGAGCGCCTCATTTTTATGCCATTAAAGCGTCGTAAAAAAAACTTGTGAATTAACTCAAATTCATTAAAAAGTGCACAAGATCTTCGGAGATAGAGAGAGAGGGACTCAAGGGTGGGCGAGATGGTTTTTGTGGGCCGATCGGTCTCCAGCATTGCCCATGTTTGAGGCACATTTTATTCACTGTACAACGCCGCGGAATTGTTTGTTTTTTCAATCATCCGGCAGACGATTCTGAAACGCATCTTCGCCGAAAGAAAACACCATCACAATAGCAACTGGCACGAATTTAGTGAATATGGTAGAAGGAAAAATCACGTTTTTTTTCATTCTTTTCTTTACTCTTCTCTCTCTCTGGGTGACTTCTTGGGAGCGCGATGGCGAAGTGCATGCACTACCGAATGCGTTAATGAAAACAATTGACTTCCTGTTCGCCATCCCATGCAGGTTTTTGTGCGTGTTTAGGAAGAGTTTAAAAATACAACCCAAAACTCTAAATTCACGGCGCGGTCGCGTTTCTCCACCGATTCTTGTGTCCCTCAAATTGTGCGAGTCGAATACTAAAGGCGGCTTTTTTGCCGTCACACAGAGAGAATATTTCTGATGCTTGGTCTCCCGATTCACTGGACAAACTTAATATTTTATTTCTGTTATATGTAAATGATAGACAATTGAATTTTTGCATGTTGAGTGGGATTTCGGAGAAAGATGGTGTTTGCTATGCGCCTCTAGGTATTTTGACCACTTGAGTTAAGTCTCGAGGCTCCATTTTGTTGGGCGTGTGTGGCTCTCTTCATCCATGGGAGCCTGCATCAATAAATTCTTGAGTTTCTCCTCAACTCTGCATCCCAAGCAAACTCTTCTATTCTTGGGCATAGACCCACTCAATCACCAGAAAAGTGTTCGAGGAAGTGATCACTATATTGATTTTCGAGCAGAAAATGCGACTTTATAGCCTTTGGTCGCTTGGTAGTTGTTGTGACGTAAAAATTACTGCAATAGGACTAACCTAGAATAATTTCGTTCTAATTCAGTCGAATGCACTTGCGTCAGAATGTTCTTCATGCAACACTACTCGTGGCACGGAAAGAGTGACACAGTAGAAATTGAATGGAGTGTGTGAAGAATGGTACCTTTTATGGATCTCCAGACCGTCTCCAGACACTTCCAGAATACCTCAATCACCATCACGATGATTTTCAATGCGAGGAAATGTGTAATTTAATGATTTATTATTATACAAAATGGAAGTAATTTTACTTTTGCAGCGCAACGAGTCGAGAGAGAATCAATTATTAACCTACCTTAACTCTCAAATGTGTGTCTTACTATTTTAAAGTGATGTAAGGTGAAGTTTTTCTTTCTTTCCTTTCCTACCCATCTGCAGTCACAAGAGATAAGCGAAAGGGCCGAGAGATGCAGCAAAATCTCGGACCAATTAGGTCTCATGATTTTCTCAGTAGATTGAGGATTTCTTATAAGAATTGAGGGTTTAGGAGTGGGAAAGATTTGTTGCTCGGGGCAATCTTTTGCATCCACGGCCAATCGGGAATTCTTTCTCCTACCGCGCTGGTCCGCTGCTCCTTGGGCGGCTGGAGGGTCTCCGACGAAAAAAAATGCCGAGAGAAGTGGATAGATGAGAAAACAACGACGAATTCATTTTATTGAAGCCTGTTGTGTGCAGTCTGGAAAATAAATAATGCGAGGTGGTGTGAGACGAGGCAATTCTAGATGGGTTGAAAATGATGGCGAAGACGCGCATTCAAGAGGAATCTCTTTGGTTCATGTTAATTTTTTATTCATTCTCCCATTCTCGCGCACTCTTTTTTTTTCTTCCACTTCTTTTCGGGGCTTTTGTGCCACCAACAGAACTCCTCTCGAGCTCTCATGGTGTTATATAGACACCCAAAAATGGTGAAGAGAGAGACTTCTTTTTTTTTCGATATTGCAATGGGTGTGTGTTTGTGTGTGGGCAAAGTTGTAAATTAAATCCTCTCGCTTCTTCCAGAAAAACTCCATACGAAATAATCGGGTCGTTACCCCCTGAAAATTCACGGTCATTTCAAAGTCACAAGGCGCAAGCAGTCTCTTCGTTCTCTTGCACAGACATTTCCATTGCTTTTTTGTGCCTCAAGTGGTAAAATGCACAGTGAATTTCAGACATGAACTCACGAACACTTTTGCATTTGTCCGATTTATTGTTATTGGTAAGAGTGAGAGAGAAAAAGAATTTTATTCAATTAACTTTATCGCGAGCTTCACGAATGGCTCAATGAATAATGTTGGGCCTTCTGAGAGGATGTTCCTCTTAATTGGGGCTTCTATGCCTTGTATGATTCTAGAATTTAGAGATATTAAGCATTGAGTATAGAATTTATGTTATAGAAATTCTGCTTGGGTATCCCAGATTAGTTAGAAACGAGTCATATTCTGGTTATTCAAGTAAATAGGCTTTGTTCAGCAGTTTAATTTGCTCCAAAATAGCCCTAAATACAAACCAACTAGTCTTCAGCCAATCCCAGATGAGATCTTTGCCCATCAAATTGCAAAGAGATTTCACATCTCTTCAATTCCGGTCAAAGTCACATGAATGGAATTCTCCAAAAGGGCCAAAGTCTCACCTCAAGTTGACAAATTGTGAAATTTTCTGTGCCATTTTTTGCCTCCTCAAGTCGATGTGTTTTTTTCTCACAGAAAAGTTATCTGAAGAAGCCTAAAGAGATGGCTTTTTGTTTGTCCATTCGGAGATGAGTTACAAAATGTTCAAATGGCAAAAAAGAGATTTGATGTTAATTTGCATTTCACGACCGCCATTCAGTGCAGCTGAAACGGTAAATTGGTGGCGACGTGGAAGGGCTTCATGAGAGTGCTCGCAAATAAATTAAATTAATTTGGGAGATCGATTTTATGTGACCCTTTCAAAATTTGTGGAATTCCTCATGCATTATTCATTTTAAGTGGTTATTTGCATTTTTTGCAAGAAATGAGGAAGCTATACCTTTTCCTTCCACTGGGAATTTTTTGTCTTGTGAAAGGTATTTTCACAGTTGATGGTCTCTATGTTGGAAAATTAGGGCATGTTGGTTTGCCAATTTGCATAACACTGTCTGTGAACTGTCCCCTAAGCTGAGAAACTGTCTTCGACTTCTTGGACCAATCTGGCTGTGGAACTTGATTTATAATGAGGAAATCTCTCCACCTGGAATTTTTACTTCACCCTCAGGCATTTTCGGTATGCAAATTATTGCCATGCAAATCTCCTTGGAAATGCACAATGGTATCAATTTATTAGGGGATGATGATGTTCCAAGTAACTTTCCATGACAATTTCTCAGATTCTACGCCTCATTTGCATGCCTTTTGCATAAGACTTGCACCCTTTAATGGCGTAAGCAATTTAAATGGACGGGAAGGATTCCATCCGGAAAGAGAAACCCATAAGACAAGATATTTTCCCACCAAAATTCAGACGACATGTGTTCGATCGTCATATTTTTTTAGAGTCTGGGTCGTAATTTCCAGGAGCCTTCAGTCAGCCAGAAGGAAGGAGAAGATCATTCAATCAGGGATCAATTGGCTGAATTGTGTAGATTTTTCACATGGATTTGCATATCATGAGAACGAAAATATGTAAATTTTGTCTGAATATTTTTTTCTCTCTAAAAGTGAATCCTTTTTGAGGAAATATTTACAAAGTTTCGATTGCCAATGAAAGGGTGAGTGAGGATCCTCTATATATTGGGGATGTGCTGTTTGTCAAGCAAATCAATTGATATTCAATATCTCTCTCGACATGTTATAGTTGAAAGTGTGTGACTTTCCGATGAAGGAAATAACTAAAAAAAACAAGAAGAAGCCTGTCGAAATGGCAATACAATGAGGCGAAACATTGGGAATAATAGAAGGACATCCGCCTTGTAAATATTGTGGGTAAATTGTTGTGAGGACACCCCCTTAAAATAGCTTCCCGCTGGTACATTTTCTCACATTTATGGCAGAGAGAATACTCCGGACTTCGTTGAATGACAGGAGTCACCTAATTTGTGACTTTTTGCCACCTTTTCTTCGTCCAAAATGCATGATCTCCGCCCAGGTAGAAAGGAGATCAGTCAATCACCTACGTTGCAAATCGCACTTAATACGCATGTTTGAGGCACTCCCGTACAAAGGCCCTTCACAGGCTCAATGCACAAAGCCTATAAGCTTGTAAAGGAAAGATTGAAGCATTTTTACGGGTACTCTCTCGTGTTGTTTGCCTTTTGTACTGACTTCGGATGAATTGTGTTGACCACAACAATGAACAATGATTTTAGTGCTTATTTTTATTGTCCACACTTTTGTCACTCATTGTCGTTTGCGGACTTCATCTCTGCTGTGCAAGACAAATGGCACAATCACGAGACATTAACCACATTGTCGAATTTTCTTTTTGCCACTTGGCCATTGCATTGAATTAGTGACTTCTTTGGCGCCTAATTGGCAATTGGCCGGTTTCATTTTACTCATTTGTGATGGGGAAACACCATGAGTTGGTTCAGGTGTGCGAGAATTTAAAAGTTTTTCAGTCAACTGCCATAAGAATCATAAGAATATAAAATTTTAACAGTTTTGGTGGCAAATTTGTGATTTATTTTCTTCAAAAATTAAACTAAATTTTTACAACATCTTGAACGACTCACTATGTTATTTCTCCATCATTGTTTTCAGTGAGTGCTTTTAATTAATTTTCACGGTGGACTGGGTGGCAAAAAAGGGCACGATGGCGAAGAGAAAGAAATGATAGAAATTCACGCGATTTTATACTGAGTGATTTAATGGTGTTTTTGCAAACTCAGTGTGAGGAATTTCTTGCGCCAAAAATAACTCCCAATTTCACTTTTCTGCCTCTCCCCCCCCCCCTTCGTTAACAAATGTGACGCCCTCTCTATACCTCATGTTTGCGAATGTTGTCCGCACAGTGAAGAAATTGTGACCCAGATTTGCTCTTGCTCGCGTATTTTTTCATCAACCACAGAAATAATCTCGCGAGAATTGGGCGTCCTCATTACCTGTTGATTGATAAGTTTGCGCTTTCGTTTTCAGTTGTGCCTCACATATGCTAATTTTTCCCACACTAGACGCACAGGATGACTTCACATCCTCCCTCAAATGGAACTTCCACATGTTTCCATCAACCCTTTCATGCGAGCATCCTTGTGGGTGTTTTTTTCTACTTTGTGTCCCGTCCAAAAATCACCCAATATGCCATCGAAAGAGATATTGTGGGAGAGGGAAAAAAAGAACCTCAATTTCCTGGTGAGATGAGCAATCTGGTCGCGCAGGAAAATATTGCGTGAAGCACTCAGGACGGCCTACAAAAAAAAAGGACAGACGATATCCCCTAAAAGTGAAAGGGTTGTTTGTCTGGGACGCTTGATGGATGTTGTCTGGTTTTTTTGTCGTCATCCTCTTCATTTTACAACGAATGGAAGTCGCAGACAATCCCATAACTAATCTGCAGGTGAAATCCATGGTCAATCAGTTGTGAAGGTTTTTTTTTTTTTTTAAAATGGTGGTGGTAAAAAAATCACTCCATACCTCTAATTCAATTTGGCAGATGCTTTTCGTACAGTTCCATCTCCATCTATTCCTGGATGGTCAATTTACCCTAATCCAGAAAGGGTTTTTCATTCCTCAATCGCCTCAAGCATGTAATTATGCCAGACGATTGTGCGCCTTTTTTTCTGGCCATCGTGGGTTAATGCGGTGGGAAAGGATTTTTGAGGACTAGGAGAGAGGAAATGTTGAGCAATAATCCAATTATGCAGCTCCTCAGAAAAAAAAACCCATGAATTTTCCTTTATCGCTCAAACATACGACGATGATTGTAATAATTTACAATCAATCAACTGGCAGTTGTAAGCAAAATCACTATATTGCCACCCTTTTCCATCTCACCAGGTTCAGATGCACTCATACAAATTTTCTCAAGAACTCTCAGCTATTATATTTTTTTAAATTATTATAAAATCGTTAAAATCTTTAATAAATGGTTTAATTTTTCTGTGTGTCAGTTTGACAAATAATTCTTTCAAATTATTTAAATATTTAACCGATTTTTTTGAGTGCAAAATGCTTAGGGATTTTCAGATGGATTTACAACATTACAAATACCCTCTCAACGAGCAAATATCCATTTCCCAAGCAGAAGGAGCGAGAACGCGAGATTCGACCGTAGTTTGTGCTCCGGAACCGCGATAAACTTTGAATGCAAGCACCAGATAACACGATATGAGGTTTTTTCGTACTTAACTCGAGAATATGTTGTACATATATGAAATTTCGTCTGCGTGATCGTGTGTCTGTTAAATGGGGCGAATGAGAGAGTAGAGCAATAAAAAATAGCCATTTCATGTTTATTAACGTTTTTGGGTTGAAAATTTTTGCTATGGGCTCTCTTGAAACATGAGAACTCGAGCATACATATTGGATAATATTTTTCAGATTCTTTTTTCTCGGAGGAAAATGTCTGGAATCTTTTCTACACTGCTCGGTCATGGATGAGACATAATCTTGACACATGTCAATTTTTTCTGAAATTTTTGAGTCCTTCTCTTGTGCAAGAAAGCACAGTTGAAGCGATTTTAGGGGATCTAGCGAAAAATTGAGAGTTTTCCCAAGTCAAAATCAGTCGATAAATTGACATTAAGTTGGAAAAATATGCGAGAATAAAGGCGTCCAAGGTCCGCGGTTCATTCACTTTTTTCGATTAGGGCTCAGCGTAAATGGCCAAAACTCACCTTGCTGGTGTCGTTCAGAGTGCTGAGCGCAAAAAAGTTGAGAAATTATATATGAAAAATCTCTCGGAACAGTCTAACGTGGTAATTGTGCGAATTTGGGTCAATATCATGTGAATTGTCTATCGCACAGCATTTTCTCGCAGTGTACAGATTAAATTACAGTGGTGCTGCCAAAAAAGGGGCACTATATGGCCAAAAATTTTATAACTTTGGGCTCAATGCGTGGCCGTCAGATGCGAATGAGCAAAATCCACGCCATTTTTTGCCTCTTTTATATATATCCAAAAAGGTGTTGCGGACGTAAAAAAGCCAAGCGAAAACATTGACACCGCGAGTTTCACTTTACCTTCTCTTCCAGCGGCAACACAGAAAATTTTATTTACTAATTCGCGCATAAATTGAAGGGGCTAACCTTTACGATAGCCAAAAACGACATGGGCAAAGAGAGACGAATGTGTTCGAGAAATTGGTTGTGCAATGTGTGTCATTTTTCTTCAACATGTTTATTTAACACATTCAGCATCGCTCTTTTTCATCGTCTCTTGGCCAGCATCTCCAGCAAAACATCTCTTTTTTTGTGTGCTCTCATCATCTTCTCAGAGGCGAGATTTGGCTGTTGGAGGCCAAATTTTTGCGTTGAATTTCATATGCATGTGCGTGCATTTCAAAATGGCTCAAAATACACTGCCTATGTATTTTTGGATGAAACATACATATATGTATGTATGAGATAAAGTTTGATGTTTTCAGGCAAAATTCGTCACACAGCGTTGAACGAAAATATTTCCTTACAATTTGTCTCCCTTGTCATTTTAATAAATCATTTTCCAAGTTGATGGAAATATAAAAAAAACACCCGTGAAGTTTGGTGAAAGTATTTGTTCGCTAAATTAAAATTCACTCCCACATCTTATCTCAGCATCAGATTGAGACAAAATTATTGCAAATTCATTTAATATTGCATGAGGAGCAGGTGTAATAGGCGAGAATTTATTACTCGAGCACGGCCTCTTAATTACTAAAGAAATTGCCTACGTGGTCATTGTATTCAGCATTCCCCTCGCTTTTTCCGCATCGGTTCGGGAGCAAAAGTGACCAAAAATAGCTGAAAAAAAGAGAGATGGAAGAATTTCACCCAGAATGCGCATAAAAAGCGCACACGGAAAAAGGTGAGTTGGTGGAATAAAAAAAGAAGTCGAAGACCATCTGCCCAATTTTATTTTTTTTATTACTCCACCTCCACTATAAAATGCAAGCATTGTAGCAATTCGTGGATGAATTGCACGGGGAAAGAGCAAATTGAGGTGGTGTATAAAATCGCTAAAGCGGTTGGCGCATTTTTCATCCCCCTGACCAACATGCGTATTGTTCTCCTTCACCCTCCATTTGCTTGCATTTTCGTTGCGATCGATTCATAATCAGAGTTGATGAGATTCATAAAAGTGTTTTCTTTTATAGATAAGTTTATATATTTGAACGAATTGCTTCACATTTCGCGTTGTATTTGTTTAAAGGTTTTTCTTTGAGTATGGAAGGGCTGGTAGATACAATATTTCAGATAAAATCAAGAAAATGCCTCAGTAAGATTTTCTAAATTAGTGTTAGAGATCAGTATCAAAGATCTACTTGAGATATCAGACGTGAAATTTGACACAAGAATTTATTGCATCGACGTAAAAACTGGGCGAAAAAGTGCCTCCATTTCAACTGATTTACATTGGTTAGAAAGAGATACCGAAACGTAATGAGCGATTATTGCGTCCTCTTTGATACAATAATCGCTCAGTTTTTTTCTCTTTCTAACCAATGTAAATCAGTTGAGAGGAAGATAGTTTTCGTCCTATTACGTCAATTCTTGCGTCGATTTTTCTCGTGTGATAACTCGGTAAGACGTTTTAACGCGTTTAAAGCGTTTAAAGCTTTTTCACTCTTTTAAAGCGTTTGAACGCATTTAAAGCGTTAGAACGCGTTTAAAGCGTTTGAACGTGTTTAAAACGTTTGAACGCGTTGAAAGCGTTAAAAAGCGTTTAATGCGTTTTAAAGCGTTTAAAGGCGTTTCAAGTGTTTCAACGCATTTCAAGCGTTTTAGCGCGTTTTAAGCGTTTTAAAGTGTTTGAACGCATATAAAGCGTTTGAACGCGTTGAAAGCGCTTGAACGCGTTTAAAGCGTTTTAACGCGTTTAAAGCGTTTTAACGCGTTTAAAGCGTTTTAAAGCGTTTGAACGCGTTTCAAGCGTTTTAGCGCGTTTCAAGCGTTTTAGCGCGTTTCAAGCGTTTTAAAGTATTTAAAGCGTTTGAACGCGTTCGTTTTACCGCATTTAAAGCGTTTCAAGCGTTTTAGCGCGTTTAAAGCGTTTTAAAGCGTTTGAACGCGTTGAAAGCGCTTGAACGCGTTTAAAGCGTTTCAAGGCGTTTTTAAAGCGCTTGAACGCGTTTAAAGCGTTTCAAGGCGTTTTCAAAGCGTTTGAACGCGTTTCAAGCGTTTTAACGCGTTTAAAGCGTTTTAAAGCGTTTGAACGCGTTTCAAGCGTTTTAAGCGTTTTAACGCGCTTAAAGCGTTTTAACGCGTTTTTGAAAAAAGGAAATTGTTGATTGATTGATATTTCGTTGTAGATTCGAGGACTGACTTCCAGGCAATCCTTCCTGGGTTGCATTCGGAATGTCCGGATTCAGGATAGTCCTCAGGATATCTCACCCGGAATGGCTGTTGGCAACGTC
>CAKKOB020003069.1:0-10140 GCA_918844115.2 Phlebotomus perniciosus
CGGTGGGCCACCTCGGGATGTAATGCAATTCGCTTATCAGCTGAAACTTGGTGGTAAAGAGTAGAGAAGATTTCCTATGAAAAAGTCCCATATGTCCCATGGGACGAATTGTGGGAAACATATGGGAAATTTCCCATGGGATATTGGGAAATTTCCAATGGATATCCCATGGGATTCCCATGGGACTTTCTTTATTGGGTGTGAGCAATTTATTTCCCAAAACAATTACTTGTTTATTTATTTATTATTTTCAAAGCATTTTGAAAAAAAATGGATAAAAATTGAATAAAAATAATTTCTCTTTTCCAACTTATCCGACATTCCCCTATCTTAAAAAATAACAAAAATAATAAAGTTATAATGCGTCATATAACAAAACAAGCAATAAGCGAAGTCTTCATTTATCCTACATATTCAGTATATCATGTCCCTTTATGGTTTGTGTATGCATACATGCTATAATGAAATTGCTAAATACAGGTATAGTCCGAGTGTTTCTGCAAACTCACTTTTATGCTATACCTATTCAAACATTCAATTGTATTTTCTTTTGAGAAATAAAAAACTATTAGCGACTTGTTTTGAGTGTACAAAAAATGTGACTGTTAAATAATTTTATTTATTGCTGTGTACATGCACCGCATCGTGTTGAGAATATCAAATTTTTCATCAAATAAATTTCTCTTTCGATATCTACCTGACGCACATTGTGAATAGCGCGGTGTATGAGTTAATATTCGGATATGTTTGATGAGTGGGCGATACAGGGCGAAATAAAATCACAAAATATTCTACCTATTACATATTTTTCAGTCAGACAGGACCAATAATTGAGTTTATGCTAACATTTTCAATTAAACAATAATATATTTCAATTGCATGAAAATGGTTTGTTATGCCAAACTCAAAATCCTTTGTTCTCTGTGATTGTGGACAAGATAATTGAGACCTCTAACTTTTGGGGGCAATTTAATGACATACCTAAAGTCAATGTGTGACAGGTTTAATTAATCCAATTATGAGATGAAAAGGACTCACTTCTTTCAAAAGCTCTCACCTGAGCTTTAGAGACCGTAAAGCCAGACGGCACGTGTTAATCATCCACGCGCCGTCCGTAGACTGAGTTTTTGCCATGCTGATGATTACGAGGGTCATTTGTGACACTGCAAGAAGCCTCATTTTCCCCCCATCCACACCGTTGTGACCATATTTCACCGTGATGACCTGCAAAGGGAGCAATTTTCCACGTGGGAATGCGAATTACATTTGAGGCAATTGAGATTAGGAGTGAAACTCAATTGAGAGCCATTACACCTGCCATTGCTTTTCAATTGAAGTGAACTCACTTGGAAAGTAAATCTTTTGATAATGCCGGGAAATAGGATTTTTCTCTTGGCAAATGGGAAATAGAAGAGGATAAAGTTATTGATGCCATTTGAATGAAGAGGACAATTTTATTGCTACTATAAATAATAATAGTTTTAACTGTTATAATTGGTTCACATTCAAAAGAATTTTAATATTCACATTTCATCTGGAAAAAAAATGCTTTTTTCACTTTTTCACTGGGAAAATTGTTCTTTGTCTGCGTGTTTTCGGATGAATTTCCCGAGAACTTTCCATATGTCGAAAACACGAGTTTCCAGACTCACCTCTAATTATTTAGCAAGAGACGTATACAATTGCGTTTCTAATGAAAATACCCCCGAGTGTGTTGGGAAAGTGCAACGATGCGAAGCATTTAGTGGAGGGGTCTCTCATGATATTAACCCCGCTGGATTTCATCCCAGGACATTCCACCCAGAATAACAATCGCACTGAATGGATTTGTTTTGCCTTAGAAACTTATTATTCCATATAACTGTGTTTGAATGAAACAAGAGGGATTTGTGGGAAAAATAATTGTGGCGGAGATTTCTTTGCTGAACAATCACTTGTGACGAGGACAATAGTCAACCTGGCGGAAGGATCGCTGTCTGCTCTTGTCTGGAGAACAGTGGTGAATGAGGCGTGGATATTGGTGTGCATTCGCACCACCTATCTGTCGACACAAGAGGCGTCTCAAGCCCGCGAGGAATGATATAATTGCCAGGAAAGTTGTTGTTGCTGATGACGATAGCACAATGAGGGCGATGAGTGAGAAGAATGGATAATGCAAGTGATAGAGAAGATACACTTCCTGTCTCCTTACGCTATTATTATTTTTCGCAGAATTCACTTTTATCACACTTTTCATCCACGAGAGTGGTTTTCACAAAAGTTGTGGTTATCTGAAAGGATTTTCGAAATGAAGGAAATATTGAGTTGTAAGATTTATAACAATAATCCAGATTTGTTAGAGATTTTAATGTCTTTGTCGTAACACATTGCTGACACATATAGGTAGCACATAGTCAAAAATTTAATTTAAATGCATTTCCATTTTATTGACTTAATTTAGAAATGATTTGAAATTTCCTTAATTTAGCATAGATAATATGTTATCTAATCATTTCGTTATTTTAAATTTAATTCAAGGTATTTCTGGCTTCTTTAGTTCTTATATTATACATATATCTTCCGTATGTTCTTCTTCTTCACCCAATAAGGAAGATTTTATACGTTCGTGAAGAATTTTCTGACGAGTTTTCATGATGTTTCCTTTTACTTTAATTAACTCAGAGAATTTCATTGACTATACCAGTCATTTGGACATACAATAATGATGAACTGAGGTTCTCGTAAAATGATTCTCTTATACAGTCTTACAATCTCTATAGGGTGGAAAAATAAAATTGTTACCTTGGACGCTTGTTTGTACTCGTTAAGACTTCACTCATTCTCCTCATCTTCCCTGCTGCAGCAAACTCGATTTTTTTTTCTTAAGACTTTTTCTCCCCTCTAATTTTTGCTCCTTCAGAGTTGAAGAGTTGTTGAAAGTTTCTCGAGCAGGAAGACAAACTCTGGCTGAGAATGGAAAATTACAGCGAAATCAAATTTTATTATAGGTAATATTTGATTTTATGTTTTTTCATTGTTGGAAATTCTTTAGCACTTTTATCACTCTTCATCGATTTTTTTTTACTTTGCTCTCCTCCACAACATAGTCTTGCTACAATATTAAATTTATATGCATTGATCTATCTTTTTTTCTGGGTGTGTCTGTGCAGTAAAACGGTGAAATACATATAAAGTTTTAATTGAATCCATTTCTACAATGTTTTTCCGAACATTTTCACTATTTGAGTGTCTTCTGGTAAATACCGGGGAAAGTTGCCCCCAGCAAAAGCGCCACCAGGTAAACGAAATTTCAACAGAGGGACACTCGAGTCATTTCCATATCAGCTCCGGTGAGACGTGATTTGCATCCCCTTTCTCTGATGGGTGTACTACATATAATACCCGAAAACAGAAATAATATTGATGACGTCACGTACTGCATGTAATGGCTAAATCCGTTCGATACATTTAAATAATATTATTACACGCGACAGGTTCAGGCTCCTGAGCTCCCCTTTTCCCGGCATCCCCCGCCGGCAGGAGCCACTCTAATGGCTGGAGATGGGAGGCGAATAATGAATTTCCAATCTGTGCAGAAAACTCTTCGTGGCAATATGTGCTGAGAGTGGTGCTGCCCAAATTGAAATTTTCATCTTTCCCCAGAGTGGAGCCGATGGGGTGGGGGGGGGGGGGTAAGCGTAGAGGCCCATTTCAGATATTCAAATATATCGGGGAAGGATATAGAAAATTCAATTAGGGCAGAGAATAATAAGACATAGAGAGACCTTCTTCTCTTTCCGTCTCTTAAAATTTTTATGCTCAATATTCCAAATTTTTTCCTCAAGATTTCCCTGGTTATAGTAATGCTTTTTCTTAACCGATTTTATTCTTTAGCATTTAGTGAATTGGAAAAGAGAATCAAATCCTATTTGTCAGCAGTTTTTCAAAAATTATCTGTAAAAATATAGTTTGGTCAGTTACCTACTTTTTTATAAAAATTAGCAAAAAATAATGATCGTTAGATAATTCAAAAATTCAAGAAAATACCAAAAACATCAGCAGTTTTTAAGTTTTTTGATTAGTTTTAAATAACTGCTTCCTGGAAAGAAATTTCTTACTGGCAAATCTTAAATTTTTAGTGATCAAAATTTGATTTTTTGAGTTGGTCCATAAATCACAGTTATTACCCCCCCCCCCCAATTCATAAGAAATTTTAATTAATTAGACGACATAGAAAATTCTGCAGAACCTCCAATTAATTTAGTTACTAATACTGCAAATTCAGAATGACATGATGTTAACCTTAGCAAAAGCATGATTGAGTTCAGCGAAATATGACATATTCTATGAAAATGTGTTTAATTTATGCGCGAATGTAAATCATTAATAACTCAATTTGTGGGCTAGTTGAAATCCATTGATTGACCTCCCAATCTCATGATCACGTGAAATCTACAAAGAGAATTAATTGGACGCAATAGCCCCAAGAGAATACAAGCCCCCCCTCATTCCAACTCATTCTTTCTTCCCCATTAGTGAGCTCATGAATACGTATCGTATTTGATTTACTCCGAAATTCGAATTAATTTGTATAGTTTATCTCATTATGTGATTGATTCACTGATGTTTAATTGATTTCCTCAGACAATTGGTGTGAGATAGTTTCTCTCATGGTACTTGCTCCAACATATAGAACTGCCGGATTAGATGGTGAATGGAGAAAGTTTCACCGTTGTTACTGAAAATGATATGCGATTAATTCCGTGTTTGGCAGAATTTTCCATGTGAAATTTTGTTGTGGAGTTATTAGACTAATAAGTGGTGCGATTTTGCGGTAAGTCGCGCGCGTCATTCCAACATAGCGATACTTATATATAGGAGGATTGATGAAGAAAGGGGAGCACAATGTAGAAAGCACCCAAATAAACAACCGTTAAGCTCATTATCCTTTACATGGATGGAGATTAAAGGATTTACTACGAATCGTGTACACATTTTCCAACTTTAATCAAGACCACAAACTTTTGCTCACCCAACAATTCATCCACCCCCTCAATCTACCGTTCAACGATGCTTATGATACTGACAAGACTTTGTGCGGGGCGAGATGGATATTTCGGGGGAAAAAGAACAATGTGTATAAGGAGGAGAGCTCACAGATTTTCCCACACTTTTATCGATTAGTCGTTTATTGTGCGTCTTCTGTCCTCAGGATCGATCTGTTGAAGTTCCACTCCACTTTCTTGAATAAATTTCACCCTTATCCAGCTTCGAGGGACAACAATCCTCGAGGTGAAAAAGAAATATGGATTTCTCAAGAAGTAGCACTTTCCATTTTTTTTCCTCTCTCCTTCTCTCCAAAAACTTTCTGCAGCATCTTCGGGAAAAGAGCAATATTGTGAGAAAAGATTTTCCATAAGGAATTACACTCACCCACCAGCCGAATTACCACCAAGGAATCAGGCATCTTGCAAAGACTTTTGGGTTCTTCTTTTCCCCCATCTTTCTTTTTACTTTCATCATCATTGTCTCTCCGCAGTGGAAAAGTCTGATGCTGGTGGGTTGGAATCAAAAAATGGGATCAGATTAAAATTTTACGTGGCAAAGGAGAGTCAAGCGAAGAAGGAAAAAATATATAGGGGAAAAAACGATGTGGAGGAAAACGAGTAGAGGAAAATTCAGAATGAGACAAGGATGAAAAAATGATGATGTTCAGTGCCTTTTGGCACACAAAGTTATATTGACTTGATTATCCGATTACGAAGCCAGAGCATTTTATAGTTTTACATAAGAAAAGAATAACAAGATTTTTCTTCGCTCCCTGCGCATCCTTATACAGATTAAAATGGACAAATCTGCTTAGTATGAGAAGTTGATATGCTTGGGGGTATTTTTGTAAAATTTGAATTTTAATATAAAATTGCCGAAATGTCTACAAAATTGTCCTGGGTTATTCCTTTTCGCTTTCTTCACATTCACCATCCCATACTTTTCGGTGTTTCACAACCCTGAGAACATCTTTCTGCAATCAGTGTTTGAAGAAAAAGAATGGTTTCAAGCATAATGCTGACTGGATTTTCACATTTTCACCTTATTTCACTTTTCCCTCTGCTAGCACATTTTCCTCTCAAGCGTGAACCAAGTGAAATTTAATTGTGTTTAATATTCCGGAGCCATCGGGTATATTCTGCATAGTAGATGAAGAAAATAATTGCATTAATATCGAATTCATATGGTCTCTACATTACCCCTGAGAGAGACTCTTATTATTTTATTGAAATAATTTAAACGTTGCACCAGGATTATAAGCTCGTGCCTGCAAACTACAAGCAACATATCTCATGAATATCAACATTTACCTGGAAGCTTTATATATATAAAGCTTCAATGTAGTATTATAATTTAAAAGAGCGGGTGTTTGAGTACTCGCAACAAGGGGGAGATATTAGGATTAAACAGACGTATACCATTTCTAATAATTTTACATTTTGTATGAAAGTTCTCATTATATTTCGACACTTTGGAAATGCTAGTAAGCTTTAAATAAAATGAAAGCTTAAAAAAACTTTGAAAGTAGGCTTAAGAGAGCTTTGAAAGAAAGTATTAAAAGAGAGCTTTAAAATATCTCTGAAAATATCTTCAAAAGCTTTCATTTTTTTTTTAGCGCCTAACACGATCTTTAAGTAACTCTGCTCATAAAATTTCTCCAAAAGCTTTACAATTTTTCCAGACTTTTTTTCCAACTCTATTTCTTATGATTCTAAATTTCTGTAGAAGTTTTACAGCAATTTTAGAAAGCTTTGATTTAGTAATTTATACAATTTTAAATTATTATTCTTTTAAGTTACAAGAAATTTAAGAAGTTCTGAATCAATTGTTAAAGCTCAGAAGCTTTCTAAAAGCTCATTAAATGCTTTAAAATGTCGCTCCTGAATTTGCATTTGAAAGTTCTTCTGATCATAATATCTCCCCCTTGACTCTCTATTTGCATATTGCTAAAGAATATAATAGTGTGTTTGAGTTGCTGTTTAGAGCCTTCTTTTATGTATTTTCAATATTTAATTAATAGTTTCTTCTCGTCATTTGCAAAACATACGAAATCTTGAATAAATTTCTCACGGATAACAATGAGATTCAACAAAGTGGAAAATGTTGAAATATTGACATTCACCCTTTCAAAAATATATTATCTCATGAAATTTTCCCTCAGTTCTTTTTCCCATTTCTCTTGCTGTGGCATTCCTTCCGTATGACTCACCATCATCGTCTCAGCAGCTCCATTGAATATGCATTTCCTCCACTTTTGGATGGGAGCTTCTATATACGTGCATGTGGATGGAAGAAAGACACAAGTGGAGCATCTAACCCACTTTCCATTCGCATGAGATATTTGTGCATTTCACAAGTAACCAATATCGATGGAGCAGCTTCATTCGGATCTCCCTCCCTCTTCATCTCTATCTCCCAATCCATCTCATGCCATTGTAATTGCAAATCCAATGTAAATTCGTGCAAAGTACATTTTCGTTCCTCATTCTCCTGGAATTGATCTCTGTGGCTGACTAAACGTTAATAAATGACTGTGTGAGTACATGTGTATTTGCGGTGGAGGGTGAATTTGTTATTGTTGATGGAGAAAAACACCATACTGTGAGAAAATAGCTGGGGGGGGAGGGTAATGATTACAATTGTGTCAGTGCGGTTGGAAAATTCTACCCATTGAGCCATTGCCATCCACAAACTATTTTCATTTTGTCCCTTCTGTCCGACAGAATTTCCATCTCTTCTGTTCAAGGACTTGATATGATAAAAAGATACATCAATGAAAATCATCTCAGTGCGGATGTTTCCGTCTCCCTTGCATCCCCATGAAAACCAATTGAAATGCCAGTTTGAATGTGTGGGCAGTTGGATGAGTGTTTCTGCAGCGATATATGAGGAATTTTGCAATTTAACTTCCTGGGATTATGATAGATGTGAACAGCTCACAAGTGCCCATATAATTGAATTAGCACTCTGAATTGATACAATCTATTAGCATATCAGACCTAATGAAAGTAGCCACTTTCATGGGCTTGGGGGCGACTTTTTGCAGCTACATATGTAGCAAAAACTAGGGTATGGAGGGCAGCGAAAGGGAAGGAAATGATGCACTCCAACTAGTGGCAAAGGAAGAGCTCAGCCTCCAAGAGCCGCAAAACACGCGCAAAGAGCACCCACTTTTGGCGAATGAGGAGTGATTTATGGCGAGAAAGTTCATAAGCCATCCTCAACAGCATTTTGCTCTTGCCACTGGGTGACACATTTCTCCGTCACCACTAAAAAGTGAACACACCAACGAGTTTTGACCATCGAGCTTTTTCATGCCCGCATATATATATAATAGCTTTTATGTATCGATTGGGTGGAGGAAAGCCACGAGGTGATGCACTCTATTATACACACTTTGAGATGAAATCGATAGCAAAATGGTCTCTTTTCAACACTCTAACTACATCCAGGTGGACTATTTGGCTTTTTTCCATCACTTCATATACTCTCCTGGTAAAAGTTTCAGAGAAGCTTTTTACCCGGAGCATCCCTCCATGAATTGATCAATAGAAAAGCAATTGAGATTTCAATTAAGAAAGAAAAGCTCACTATTGTTTGGCTCATGCCGCTCATGCAAATACCTGATTTGTTCAGTAACATAAATAATTCAATTAAGTCACTTTCGAGAACTTACTCCGTGAAAGCTCACTTAATTACACTTGGGAGAAATTGTGACAATTACCATCGCTTTGGGGGAATGGGGATGGCATTTTCACGTAGAACGAGGGAAATAGCAGTCTTGAGGAAAGGGAATCCCAAAACATGACAATAAATTCTGCTAAAGCTCTGCGGGATGGATTCTAAGGCAGTTTCTCTCTCAGGAGCACCTTACTATATATAGTCGACAGAAAACTAACTGATCCATATAAACACTTTATAGTGTGCCTGGAAAATTTTATACTACACTCTAAGGAATGCTTTATGGTTGAGAAATTGAGGTCAAGCAGGATTTTTAATGTGATTTTCGTGATCTCTGGTGAGTTGGTTAAATTCTTGATCCCTAAAAAGAGGAGAAAATCATCAAATGCGATTACTGCTTATCATGTGAGGATTTTTGTGTGAGCTCCCCAGATGAGAATCAAGAGGAAATGAATAGCATGACCCTTGAATCGATTCGATTATGAAATAAGCCATATCTGTTGTTAGATTTTGTGGGACAAAGGAATGATTTGTGTGAGAACATTCTCACTTTGACTGTGATGAAGATGGCGAGAGAAAGTGGAATGTCCCTTGGGGTGACATCAAATGCATATCCTAAAAGGCAATTTAATTATTCAACATCTCTATGGATAAGTTGAGTGTGTCAGTAACATCTAAATGGGGATAATCTCGCATGAATTGAGAGGCTGCAAATGCTGTCAACGCAGCTTCTGGAAAGATATACCTAACATTTTGGTTCTCTTGAGGACTGCCTCAAGAGCTGGTGAAGTGCACAACAAGCCAATTACTGGGGAGCATGTTCTCCAACACCCTTTCCCCCAACCCTCATGCATATTTCCTCGGGGAGAGCCCTGGAGGAAAATTTATAAATCGATTTCCCTCACTAGAATTTCACAGCAACTTAAGGCTTTCTGCTACACTAATTTAATATTTACAACCACTCTTTGCCCTCAATACGACCAAAAGAAGAAACACTTCAAGAAGTGCACATCAATTTTAATATAAATATTTTTTCCCCATTTCTCAACATGCATAAATCGAATATTTCCTCACTTCTGTATCAATTCCACTGGCCATAGAGTGAACAACATTTTATCAGTTGGAAGAATATTGAATTATTGTCTCTTCAGATATCTCTTTCTTATATTACTTGATGGATGATACTCACACCCCCTTTTTCGCAAGACCCATATAGATTGCAGAGGGAAAGGCTTTAGAAGCGGAAGCGAGACACTACCCAATATCACTCCCGATTTCTGTTTATAGCAAACAATTGGAAATATTATACAAGAGATTGAGGAAGGATTCTACGAAGTTTTTTTTTGCTCATAAAAACGATATCGCAAATATTTGCTTTCAATCCATCATTTTTCTCAATTAGGATTCTCTTGCTTATAAAATTAACCCTTC
>CAKKOB020003070.1:0-10136 GCA_918844115.2 Phlebotomus perniciosus
TTTTTATTTTTTTTTTAGTAATCTCAGAGATTGTAAGTCTTGTAAAACTCTATAAAAATAATCGAATTTTTTGAGATTTTTTTTAATACAAAATTACAGTCACGTTAGAATTGAGGTTGGATGGTTTTGGGAAGAATCAAATATAATGAGCAACCGGAAAATATCAACCCTTAGAGACTTCAGATTGCCAAGCTCTATATACTACCTACATTTAATTTACAACAACCCATTTAACTGTCACATTTCACTTGCTTTCTCTAAGATTTCTACTCTATTGATTGCTCTAACTATTTACCTAAACGTTCAATATTACGAATATTTAAATGAACACTGAGGAGATTTGTGAGTTTTAGATGTGCAAACACACAAAGTCCAGAAATTAGTCAAGCTTGCCTGTCTTATTGTGTATTCAGAGTTCCTCTTGGACTGTGCATACAGAAGTGGTAGTGGTAATATTAAGCTTGAGAGTTTGAAGATGCGAGAGAGACACTTCAATATCCTTAACATACAAATTCCGGTGCCAGGAGGCAACTCCTCAAGCATCTTTCTCCTACCCATCTGTAAATTTTCCAATTGTTCCAACAAGGAGATATACGAGAATGCATGAAAGGGAAAAGCTATATATATATACAATTGTACATATATATAGTTAATCATTTTCTGTCCGCCACTCAAATATACAAATCACGTGCGTTGGCCTCGACAAGACGCTATTTGTTTATCTCGAGGAGTAAATTTTATGAGCACCAACTTCCCAAGGAATTTTTACTCTCTCCTCGAGTCCGGGAAATGATGACGATGTTGAGAAAGAAGTGGAGAAAACTACTCTGACAATCGTCAGACTCTTGAGTATGGGTGGCTCTCCTCCATCAGATGGAAATTCAGATTCAACCACGAGGTGAGACTCTTCAATTGATTGTCACAATTTTCGGGTATGGGAAAAAGTGGTTTGGTGTTGAGGGAGAAATGTGTGACACGATGGAGGAATTTCGAGACAATTTTCCACTCAAGAGGTGTCTAAGAGGAATTTGTTGGATTTTAAATTTACAGAATTACTTTCTCAGGGAAATTCTTGTACATTTACCCACCTCAGGTGATTTATGTGTTTGCTCAGTGTCTGTGGAAATTTATAAGAAATCCTATAATGGATCGTTACAAAGAGACAAATTTAAAAGATACCCACTTCCTATTTTTTTTTAAATCTATCAAATTTTTGTTTAAAATGAAAAACTTTGGGAATATTTTAATATTCTATGGTTTTTTTTTGATAATGAAGTGTAGGGGATTTTATACAAAAATTTTGAATTGCCAGACGCTAAAAAAATTCCTTTCTCGCCAAATCTCTAAAATTTTATGTTGAATATTAAATTTCGTTTTATTTCACACTGATTTTTTACTTTCAACTGAAATTTAATTCACACTTAACAATAAGTGGTGCACTGAAATGGATTCTATTTATCAACAGACTCTGTGTGAAACAATGAAGAAGTCTAAATTGGTCTGTTGGTCGTTTTTAATCAGTTCAAATGGGGGAGATGGTTGGTATTAGGGTTTTTAGACGTCTCCCCAGCCAAGAATGAAATTTCGCTGGGACGAATGGGAAGTATCAAGGCAAGTGGTGGCAACATCTGTTGTCGACAAATGCACAAAAGAGAGAAAATTGTCCAATACTGTGAAAATATCTATCCATCTATCTACTTAACGGGGGGGTGGGGGTGAGCCACATCATTCCCCATATTAATAGAAGAAATTCAATTCACCCCCAGTTTTGTAGAGATATTTTCTACTACTATATACCCGCCCGACATTTCGCCAATTGAGGCAAAGTTGCTGAAGAGATGTGGAAGTTTTGTGCATCCAACCCCGCATCATCAGCTAGCAAATAAAGTGAGTTTGTTGCCTTGTTGAAGAGGGAAATTTTAAGTCCACTTGACAAATGAAAAATTGCATCATTAAGAGATAAGACAAAGTTTTCACTATTATAACGATCCGGATTACAAAGTTGAGCCACTATGGGATATTTTTTACCCTTGTTTGCCACTTTTTTTCCTCACTCGCTCAAAGTCCCCGTCTAATGGAAAATGTCTCTCCTGTTTTCCATGTTGTCAATTTAGCTTATGCTTCCCCATTCTCCGTGTCCTCAATTCTCGTCGAGGTCGATGATCACTCAAGCCTGTGTTGAGAAATATGGTCGAAATTTTGCAAACAGGGAAATTTTTCTTCTGATACACATGCAATCGAGTTATGTATTATATATTTTCTATCATAAATATTTAAATAATTTATAAAGTATCGATTGGTTTTCCTCACAACGCTGTTTCGCCACTCCGACGACTCGCTAGTGTTTATATTTCGGAACAACCAAGAAGGAAATCAATGTGGAGAGAATCCTAATTATTCACAAAATGAATTTCCATATACATATTCATGAAGAGTGTGACGCTGAAAATTTCATGCATCAGTAGATAGACGTTAGGGTCCCCTTCGTTCTTACGCCAAGTGACCAGACGTCACATCAACTCAGTGTGGATCGAAGGGTTCGCTGACCCTTGATCTTTCTTGGTTGGTCACCAATAAATTCAATGTATTGAATAATTTTCTCGCTTTGCCACCCTTTTTGGGTGTTTTCCCAAAGTTCAAAGGGGTTTCCTTTGAAGTAAATGTAAAGTGGTTTTGGATTAGCAATATAACTGTTACATATTTAAAATAACAGATTAACAGCTGTCCAATTGATACGTAATCCTTAGATTTTAGGTTCTAAAGATTCTGATAGAGAACATAATAAGAAAGTTGTTTTTCAATTTATGATATCTAATGAATCCAGCAATTTCATACTCGGTGATTTTTATCCAACAAAAATGTCATTAACTATATCATGACTGAATATTTGATGCATTTTCATGTCCTTTAAATTTTTGAATTGCAATATGTATATATTTTATCATATAAATTCGAAAATTGGCCATTGTTATAAATTGTTATTTATAAAAATGCTACAACTAAAACTCGTTTTAATTCATAACGATATCGTTTGACAAAATTAAAAGTCGTTTTAACAATTAAAATTTAAATATATATGTATAGTGATATGTATATGCAGAAAAATCACATTTTTAACGAACAAACCACCAAAAAATGTAAATAAAATAATTTCAAAAGCTTTAGAAACAATAAAAAGATTCTCAAGCTCCAATCTCGATATAGAGAGTAAAAATGTTGTAATCGTGAGCCCAATGATAAATGCTGATAATGATAATGATTCTAATTGCTCGTAAAAAAGGTCATTGCAGTGCTCTTGGCCGACGATGCGACGAGGGAAAGTGGCAACTAACATGAGAGCCACAATAAAGTGGCATGAGTTGCGATGAAGAAAATATACGATGGATGTATGTATATATTTAGAGAGAGAGAGATCATAAAATGCCACTTAAACGACCGCAGTATAGCTTCAGATAGATATGGGCAGTAATCAGAACCACTTTGATTTAATTCAATCACAATTTATACTGCCACAATTGTGAATGTGGGCTAAAATACATCGTATATTGCATGACTTGAGCTCTATTTGTTCACCATACATTCATGTCACCTCCCCCTGGACCTCTCGGTGAGGACTCATCGAGAGGAGATGCGGTTAGTATTAATGTTATGTACTTGGCTGAAGGAATTGATGGGTGTTGGCTGGTGTCTCTAATGGTCTAAGCGGAGGGGGAACCGAAGATGGGCTTGCGGGCTGAAATGAGAAGACGGTGGCTTAACTAGATGGGTTATTGTTGGATCATCGTGTTTCAATTTTGAAGCGTATTGCTTTAGCCTGAGGTGGTCATTTGCACAGCAGAAATCCGATCTTCTCTTGCCAATGTTCTCAACATTCTCCCTCCTTACGATCTCGATGACTTTCCCTCGAGCACATTGTACTGAAGGATTCTTCACCCGGTCGCCCCACTGGCCTGTCCTCGAGGTAGAGGGTGAGGAATATTATAAGACGCTGCTGGTTTATAATGATTTTAATGACAATGCACCCAGAGTCAATGGAGTGATAAATTGCAGGATGTCAGATCCCAAGACGAATTGTTAAATTCAAAGATATGAGTTGTCAAATTTATTGTCACTTTGACATTATGTCATTCAAATCATTGTTCGTAATTTAAATCCTTCTCAATTTTCCCAGTTTCAAAATTAAACTTAAAACTAATTCTGAATGAATCTATGAAATTGGCTTAATAACTTTTTTCCATTTATCACAAATGGAATTAAGCGATGAGACTTGAGAAATAAAAATGCCATAACCACTAATCCTCAACATCGCGGCTCATCAATAATCTAATTCAAACACTCAATGAATAGTGCTCAGTCGCGAATGATCAAAATAGAGTGATATTTTATGAGATGAATCGGTCAATTGTTGGACGTTTTGACATCAAATGTCATCCCAATAGAGGCTCTAACAAAAAAATGTCAATAGACTGATTGATTTCCCATTTAACTTTCACCAGCATTTTCAAATCGTCCCGCGTGTGAAAAAGCAATCAATTGATGAATAATAGTTTTATTTCTCAATTGTTGCCCAAAACTTGAAATTGACTAATTGGACGATATGTTAGTGATTGATTGCTTTACGACTATGGGGTGGAAATTAAGTCGATTCCACAGTAATGCTAAATAGCACTCTTGATGATCTTTCTATGAGATTCCTATATATGGCAAAATGTGTATCATCCCTCTTTGTCAGGGTCTTCCACATATGAGAAAATTTATCTTGAAAATTGTGCGTGCGTATTGAAAACCTACCCTTGCTCAACAGAAAGCCATCCATCAAAATCATCACATTCCATCCTCAAAGAGTGTCTCATTCTTCCGCAACGGCAACGCCTTTCAAATATTCCTACATTTTCGAGGATATTCCATTGAGGAATTTCCCGGGAATTAGGCGTGAAAAATGGCGTGAAAAAAATTGAAATTAAATGAATAAAAATGGTGATGGCGCCTACAGTTTTCAACTTATCATCTTGCGCAATCATTTAAATTATAAAATACCACGCAGGGATGAGAAGTTTTGAGGGTGAAAAATAGAAAGTAAAACAGAATAAATTGCTGATGACAGTCCAAGTAATTAATAATGACAGTCATGTTTATCCCAAGTTGGGGTGGCACTTTTCCCTGCATTTCATACGCGAGTCTGAATCATTTCTCAGACTTACCCAGAAATATATTTTAGCACTATGGCATTTCCCTGAAAATCTCACTGATTGCGCTTCCTGGCTAAAAAGATTTGTGATGTTTGTGATTCACTGAGAAATGGCATCGCCTTGCTAAGAATGGGGCAGATATATGAGCATAAAATGATTCATCTATTCATTTGTAATGAAAGGAATATTAATTATTCTGATTTTAGTGGGGAAAATACGGTTTTGAGTCGTTCTAGAATAATAGTAGCATAACTTTCGAAATAAAACATGCGAAACAAAAAAAATAAACACCTTCTAAATAAAATTACACTAAGTTGTACCCATAGTTACTTTCTTTAGATAAAATCCCCTTTAAAAATCCACAAAAAAGACAAACATCCCTCAAAAATCCATAAACCGGAGTAACATCTTCTGTGAAATGGGAGCGAAATGTCGACAGCGCTAAATATGACTTGAACATTTTACATACGTTAGCCATTAATTTAAACTGTCAGCGTATTTTATGATTTTTCTGCAGAACCAAACAAAAAAGTCTATAGCATTGCAGAAAGTGCGAGATGAACACATATCGCATAATGGCAAGAATCACAAATCCATCTGGAGGCACTTTTTGCTGCAGTCCTTCCGTAAAGGTACAACATAACTATAAACAGAGGCCTCAAATGGGAGTGAAAAACGTGAACAAAACGCTTCGCGGCAGAATATAAATGGTAAAATGATTAATTGACGTGCGAGGATGGAGTTTGCATCATTTGGAGTGACTTTTCATATCTATTCCGGAATTATCATAGTGTCTAAATTAATGAATATATTTTACCTCGCATCTTCCTTGCCCTCCTCTGGCCGTCATTTTTGTGTGTTTGTCTTATTAATTACCACCGCGGAACAATATAATCTTGGCCAGCTATAAATTTAACACTCTTCCACTTGATGTCAGACTCACACGCCGACCCAACACCTAATTGGGTGACTTCTGCTTAGCTCTTACCTGAAAAGACACGAAAAAGAGGACTGATTAATTTTTATTGTTTCATAGAGTCGTTAGATAAATATCAGGAAAACGGCCAAAATAGTTTTATAGCAATAAATCATAAAGTGAAATAAGATATGAGAGCCTATAGTGACTTGCAAACTCTGCCCGTGGCATTTGAGGTCAAGGTGAGGTGCAATTTTGAGAAAATAACCATGGGAAAATCTCGCCAGAGGCTGTATTTTAAAAAAATCAGACTAAAATCAATACAACCAATGAGAAGACGTCCAGAGGACAGTTAATTTGTCAGCTGTCCGGTTTGCCGATGGTCCGTCATTTCCCAACACTAAATACTTAATAACTCTGTAACACGGTTGAATGCCCTCGTTCTTTTTTTTGTCCAAACCAAAAGTGTGTTTAGCCAGAGAACCCCTTCGAATTCAATATCTTTTTTGTGTGCATCGTGCAGTAAATTTTCATTATATGGACAAAATTCCGAATTGTACAGCTGAATAAATTGAAAGGGGAATTTAGGGTGTAACAAAATAATTTTTATTTCACCAGCAGAATTTGTCAGAGGAGAGAGTTTCTATTTCACTAAATAACGTTTTTCAATAGATTCTTGTAGACTTTTTTCACGTTTATTGTCTTTTATATATTCTTGTGGGAAATTTGACAGATTTCTCACTGATATTATTCAATTTGGACCAATTTGGACCAAGTAAAGTAAACCATTTCTAACAATTCTATAAAAACAATAATGAAACTAATAAGGGATGCAAATGCACGAAAATTTTCTTACTTTATTTAAATTTTTAGAACTTTATTGGATTCATTTTGTGTCTTTTTATAACACTAACAACCTTATAATGTCTGCCCCTTGTACAAATATAAGAAGGTTTTTTAATGGTAGGATATAAAAAAGAATCCTTATGGAGGAGAAAAGGCATCTTGTGACCGAAAGAAAAGTGATGACGCTCGAATTTCCCATCTTTCACCCCGATTGACCTAATTTTGGGATTCCCAAACCATTCACCGGTGAAATATGATATCACCCCGGTTTCTCTTCTCCTTTCCCGCTACAGACCGATTGGATGGATTTTCCATCCACTTGTTCATCCACGAGGAGCACTTTATTCACGTTGATACAAGAAATCACAATATTTCGATTGTTGATGATATTTCTGAGGCGAGTATGGAGTCTTGTTTTCCTGCACACATATGTATACTGAGCATGATTGCCGAGCGCTCTTTCGCAATATTATTTTTTGTGGAGGAAAAAGAGAGAAAATTGCTATATGCTTCCCCAATATCAGGGGGATGTGGAAGAGATAAAATAACTCACAAACATATGGATCAGTGATTTTGATGTTTTGTGGGGAAACACGGTAAAATTTCCAAGGTAAATTTTGGGCATGAGATTGAATAAATATATCATAGACTCTCCACATCCCCACTTGGATTCAATTTGTGAGAGGTTTTGTTATTTATTTGTTCTAAATCCATATAAACTCGTCTGTGTGAGAAGTACAGACAGAGCCGAGGTATAGAGTCACTCAAATGAAGAGTTCCGTATCACTCGGCAGGGGTTTTTCGAGAGTGTCGCGCTAAATGGGTTTCATACATTTATTGGAGTGTTCCCTTGTCTATTGCCCTCCCTGGGTGAGATATCATGAGATTCACTCAGACAAAGAAGCCACTTCTTCCTGCCCTATTAGAGCCACTTTTCTCTCACTAAATACAATTTTCAATTTATCAATTTTATCTCTCGGTAATTTTTTGAAGTGACATTTAAAGTTCTAATTACAGGATATATGTACATATATTCAAAGAAGAACAGAAACAAGTCAAGGTATATGTATATTCATATTTTTTCTCCTTCCTCTTTCCATTCATTTGCATTTTTAATAGCTAAATGTATCTTGTTTTTCTGGATGTTTAAATACATGACAGAGACATACGGGCAACTTTCGCCTCTCACACCTCTAGTTCCTCACGAGTCGCAAAGTCTGTCATCGTATAAAGTGTGTTCCATTCTTGGTGAGGTATTTCAATTAGGACAAATTATTGCTTCATTCTCATTGAATTTCTCACTGTTCAAGTCTTTTGATGAGTCACAAAAATCAACACTTGGTCGTGGTCAGGAGGAGCTCATTGGAATGCAAGACATGTTTTCTGGGGAAGCAATATTCAAGCTTAATAGCCTGACTTTTCTTGATTTTTGTGTATAGCCAAAAAAATCTGAATAATTTTAATTTATTATGTCTGCTAAACTTTTTAAGAATCAAAATGGGCGGCTTTGCAAGCATGAGGTTACTATAATAAATGTTGACTGAGAATGTAATCAGGCAAATTTTCAAACTATAAAGTTCAGCTTCTATATTGTCTTTTCGTTTAATATTTGAATTATTATAGTTATTATCCACGATATTTCACCTAATGCTATTTATCATACCCTCCTTGACTGTTCAACTTTTCATTTATCTGGCAAAGTATTATGCTCTCCAAGACTTTGCTTAAGAAATCGTCTTCGAACTCTTGTTAACCCGTCAATGGCACTTCATTGACACATCTCGAGAAATCCACCATTTTTTTCCCTCGTCATTTTGAAATTCTTCACATCTGCCTTTTCACGGCCAATCCTCAAAAAAAGAAAACATAAATTGTACAGAAAGTGTCGAAGGACTTTAGAAATCGAAATGGCAAAGAATACAAGAAATGCCGTGGAAGAAGCAATTAATTTTGAATTACAGCAGTGTAAAGTCGTTGGAGAAGAATACAAACAATTGTTGAGGTGAATGCAAGCATCTATGCCGGGTATCTTTTTGTGTGATGCCCGTGAGGCAGGCCATATAGAAAGATATGAAGTGATCGAAGAACCGAATGCCAATGACCTACTCTCAAAGATGCTGCAGAGATGTGTTTTCTGTGAATCTCGTCTTCTCTCGATCCCTCATCAAACTGTTAAATAAACATTATTATTGACCAACACAAATAACTTGTAGCCATTACCGAGAGACTTTTCAGCCGCACATCTCTAGCCATTATATTGATTCCCTGTCTGTGACTTTTGAACTCTTCTCGAAAGAGATACCTCCAGAATGAGTCTCACGTACACGGAAGAGCCCGCCGATGAGGCTGATTCCCATGCAGGGAAATTTACGTGAAATATTCGGGATTAAAAGTGTGTCAATTTTGGGTGTCATGGGAAATACGGCAATGCTAATTCCACCCATTCTCATTCTCCAAGCTTAATTTTCCAGCACGTCGAACACATTCGATAACTGTCGTCGAAGATGAGCATTTCCCAGCACATAGCACATCCTTTCCGATATGTTCGAATGTGTGAATGTGAAATCCAATCCAGACAACTCCCCAGGATAGTAGAACCCGAATGGATGGTGCAATGGGAAGGGCGATGCAAGACAACTTTCCAGGGAGATAAATGTGAGAAATTCCGTGTAATTTCTTCATGTACGATTATTATTATTGTTGTTGCGCTTCTGCCTCGTGTGCACACCCAAAAGACAAGACATCCATGGCGTGGCTAAAGAACACCAATGCTGCATTGTCGGAAAATTCGAGATGACTTGAGATTCGTTCTCACACTCCAATGATTCCTATCCGCATGAAATTTTCCCAATATCCCGCATTCTCACAAAAATCCCACCTACACCAACTGATTTTGTCCACCCAATAGCGACATATATTTTACGGAGAGTTGGGAATTTGTTTTACCATTAATGAAAAGAGATTTTAATTTGGATATGGGTAATTTTATTTGAATGTTTCATATTATAATACAAAACTCAATATCGTTTAAATTTAAAACAAATAAAAAAAACTCATTTATTTTTTTTAATTTCCAAAAAAAAACGTTTAGGATCATTTTTTTTTCAAAAATCAGATATCATTAAATATCAAAACAGGATCTTTTGGTATAGAAATTTAGTTATGGCCAAAATCCACGCATCAAC